>NMUG010000435.1:0-22563 GCA_002855965.1 Monotropa hypopitys | reverse complement strand
GAGCAGGCCCAGAGGCCTACAAGGCAATCAAGATGAAGTTCAACACACTCATATTCAGAATGGTCCACCCTCTCAAGGGCGAGCCCTTCTAGAAATCGTCCACCAAGCAGGTAGTAAACCACACTGAATTGGAGGCCACAGGACTCAGATGCAGCTATCAGAGGGAGTGTGGCCACATGATAGAGCAATGCCACATGTATAAGCAATTATTGGAGGAACTCATGGAGGCATGGTATTTGAAGCCGTACATTGCCCAGACACCCGGACAGGAGACCATACCTAGAAGGATGTAAAGGTGTAACGACTCTTTAGATGAGGACATGCCTCTAGTGGGAACCATCAGCATGATACATAGAGCCATGGAGTCGAGCTCCAAAAACGAGTCCCATGCTCAGAGATGGAAAAACGGCCATGAGCACCATGTGCTGCAGCTCGGGCTGAAGCGCCAGAGGGAACAGAGAAGGAAGCCTGGCCAGATCTCATTCTATGAAGTGGACCTAGACGGGGTAATATTCCCGCAGGATGACATATTGGTGATCACTCTGAACATCAACTGATATGACATGGAGAGAATCTTGGTGGACCATGATAGCTCTACTGAGATCATGTATATCCAAGCATTCAAGAGGATGAGACTCACTCAAGGCGACCTCAAGTCAATGCAGATACTACTTATTGGCTTTAGTGCAGAAACTGTCTGGCCTCTGGGAGTCATCACTCTTCCAGTGCGGACATGGAGAGTCACCAAGGACACGAAGTTTTGGTAGTAGACGTGCCATCAGCCTACAACGCCATCATCGGGCGTACGTGGATGCACTGAATAGAGTATATCCTATACACCTACCACTAGATCATCAAATTCCAAGAGCCCAAGGGTGTCAAGAGCATAAGGGAAATCCAGAAACTGTTTCATGGCTTCCATCAAGACATGTACCAATGCTGAGCAGGTAAAGTCTATTGAAGTGCCAGACTATCCTGTCTTGGAAGAGGTCGGGGTGGACCCCTCAACCCGTGTGGTCGAGAATCTGAGAAAGGTTCCCGCCCATAAGACTGATAAGGAAAGATATTTCCTGATTGAGGAGGAGTTCCCTGAGACGGATGCCGCCGAGTTGGTCCGGGTATTGCGAGACCACATCGACGTATTTGCCTGGACCCTATAGGAGATGTCCTGTAACGGCCCTAAAATTTTAAACCATTTTTTGAAAGGATGACATTAGAACAATTTAAATAAACTACTACAATAAAATTACAACCATTCACAATACCATCTACATGTTCACACATACAATTTGGCCGTTGGGCTTACCATGGGAAATTTGGAAAATCATGGATTTTGGAAATCAATCAATTGAATTGTATCGGATATTGATCCTTGGGTTGGCCATCTTATATGGGATTTGATCCCTAAGTATTCTACATTCACGACATTGCGCAATGGGCGCTTGACTGGGCCCTCTCGACAGGTCGGGTAATACGAAGAATTATATGGTTAGTTTAGTTGATGAGCTACTAGCGTGGAATTAGCCAAAACTCTATAATCAATTAAATATAGTAAACTAAACATAAAAGAAAGGCGTCACATCAAACTCTTCACGAGAAGGGAGAGGGAGATGAGGCCGCACAACAGACCACACTCAGAATGCCAAGAGCAGGCCCAGAGGCCTACAAGGAAATCAAGACGAAGTTCAACACATCCATATTCAGAATGGTCCACCCTCTCAAAGGCGAGCCCTTCTAGAGATGGTCTACCAAGCAGGTAGTAAATCACACTGAATTGGAGGCCACGGGACTCAAATGCAGCTATCAGAGGGAGTGTGGCCACATGACGAAGCAATGCCACCAATATAAGCAATTCTTGGAGGAACTCGTGGAGGTAGGTCATTTAAAGTCGTACATCGCCCAGACACCCGGACAGGAGACCAGACCTAGAAGGATGTATAGGTGTAACGACTCTTTAGATGAGGACATGCCTCTAGTGGGAATCATAAGCATGATACATAGATCCATTGAGTCGAGATCCAAAAATGAGTCCCGCGCTTAGAGATGGAAAGAAGGCTATGAGCACAATGTGCTACAGCTCGGGCAGAAGTGCCAGAGGGAACAGAGCAGGAAGCCTGCCCAGATCTCATTCTATGAAGTGGACCTAGATGGGGTAATATTCCCGTACGACGACGTATTGGTGATCACTCTGAACATCAACCGATACGACATGGAGAGAATCTTGGTGGACCACGACAGGTCTATTGAGATCCTGTATATCCAAGCATTCAAGAGGATGAGACTCACTCAAGGCGGCCTCAAGTCAATGCAGATACTACTTATTGGCTTCAGTGCAGAAACCGTCTGGCCTCTGGGAGTCATCACTCTTCCAGTGCGGACAGGGAGAGTCACCAAGGACACGAAGTTTTGGTAGTAGACGTGCCATCAGCCTACAACGCCATCATCGGGCATATGTGGATGCACCGAATAGGGGATATCCTATCCACCTATCACTAGATCATCAAATTCCAAGGGCCCAAGGGTGTCAAGAGCATAAGGGAAAGCCAGAAACTGCTTCATGGCTTCCATCAGGACCTGCCCCAATGCTGAGCAGGTAAAGTCTATTGAAGTGCCAAACTAGCCTATCTTGGAGGAGGTCGGGGTGGACCCCTCAACCCATGTGGTCGAGAATCTGAAAAAGGTTCCCGCCCATAAGACTGATAAGGAGAGATATTTCCTAATTGAGGAGGAGTTCCCTGAGAAGGATGCTGCCGAGTTGGTACGGGTATTGCGGGACGACATCGACGTATTTGCTTGGACCCTGTAGGAGATGTCCTGTAACGGCCTCGAAATTTTGAACCATTTTTTTGAAAGGATGACATTAGAACAATTTAAATAAACTACTAAGATAAAATTACAAACATTCCCAATACCATCCACATGTTCACACACACAATGTCAATCGCAGGTAACCATAAGTAAAGTCTTTAATCTACTTATTACAGACCTGGTACCATTAGCTTTAAATTAAAAGTGCAGAAATAAAGGTAAGAAATGAAATGCAATAAGAATGTTTCAAAGGTCTTCAAGTAATCTTAGAAATTCACTCCAAGTTATGCCATTAGTTCTTTCCTTAAAAATAGAGAGTTAGACATATGCCTAGTAGAGAAATCTAGACAATATATATATATATATAATAGCCATGTGTGCGTGTCAATATACAGAAATAAAGATGTGATGCATACATGGAGGACTCGAAAGGTTTTAAGAGGATTATCAAGTTATAAGTTATTTCCATTTCTTTCAAGTCCAACGTCAAGTGTTTCCAAATATTTTCCAATGAACCAAGTGTCCATATCAAATCCATCACCTTATCAAAATTAGAGTTTTCCAAAATTATTTTTATTTCCTTATCAAAATCTTCTTCCCAGTACTGTCCACCACATGGGTCCAGTGGGATTTGTGGGCGTTGCGGCCTACTTCGTGGAGGGTCTCCTCCTCCAACTTGGCGTGTTGTTCCACTCACTCCATCAGTTCGGGGAACATTTCCATTGGGTTCAAGGTCAAGGATTCCATCAATTTCTCACTAAAGGAAAGTCCAAGCCTGAACATCGATATGGCATGCTTCTCGGTACGGTCCACCAACTTGTGGTACCAGTTGAGCGTTGTCCAGTCCAAACTGGACGCAAACATCCTGCAGTAGAGGCTCTCATCTCCTTCATGCATGATTAAAGTCTATTGGTAGTCCTTTAGGTCGGCCACCAGGTCTGTCCTCCCATTGTACTTCTAGAAATTGGGATGGCTGAATCCCCTAGGGATTTGGTAGCTGTTGATTTCCCTGGAGAGTGAGGTGAAGGTAATCTGCTGGATGGCTCGCTCTGTAGTCCCTTGGACCGTTAACCGGCCCTTGAGACGCTCATTGAGCCATGTTCTCATGTCTTTGATATTGACCGATACAGAGTTATCCGACTTTGCACAGGGTAGTCTTTCCGCGCATTCGTCCCTTGTGTTACCCTTGAGGTGGAGTTGATCCCTGAGATCCCGCACAAAATTTGCAAAGTGCACGCACCTCTAACCCAGTTGTGGGTCCTGCTGTTGTGCTCGCTAGGTAGGCTGAGGGAGATCCGTGACAACCTTCTACCTCTCCCGTTGGTTGGGTGGATCTCTCCTCTATCTGTCTTGTTGTTGGTTCCTCCTCCCTTGGTCTTTCGATGCCACCCTTTAATTTTCGGAAAGACACAAGTAGATGTTGTCCTGGCTCATGTGAGGAACCACTGGGGTTGTTGTTGGTGGCCGACGGGCCCTTCCTTCTATTGAGGCTGTTTGGGCAGTCTCGCCACTTCTTTCTCTAGGCGCTTAATCGCCTGGTTCTAAGACCTGATAATCTTCGCGAAATTCTGGATAAAGATTAAGAGTATCGCGAATGAGACCGGTCGTCTCCTTCCTTGGAGTACTCCTCTTCCCTGCTATCGAAGTCCATGTCCTCAGAATATTCATCTTGGGTCCTCTTTGGGCCCCTAGCGCCTCTAACAGGGACTTTGTAAATCCCTGTTAGGTTAGGAACGCCTCTACGATTACCCTGAATGCGTGACAAGGTGTTTCTGTTCTTCTTTGTCGTGAGTTGCCATCTTCTTAGCTTCAGTCTAATTCTGAGTCTGTTTTGCTTTTCTTCCTTTATGTGTAGATTTTTCACAGACGTCGCCAATTGTGCGGGGGTAAAATGGGAAACTGGTAACCTCCGCCGGTAGACTTCTTCGACTGGGTTTATCTGAATCCACTTAACTTGACTAAGCATCCTGCTAATCTATTTGTACTTCTCTCTGTCTCTACACTCACAAATAAGGATTAGAGGACCTCCCACCGCTAATGACCAAAAGACTCTCTGATGACTAAGTCCTTTATCGAGAGAAACTCTATTAAAAGCTCAAAGTCAGAGTCTAAGAGCAAATTAGCATGTACCTTTTTCTGGTGGTCGAACTTTTACTTATATTGGCACCTTCTGAATTATTAGCTTCTTGCTAGTAATTGAAAACTGCGTGAGACTCCCCGTCTTATTTTCTTTGATTTTGTTGCAATCTGACAAAATCTGGCCAAATTCCCCAACAAAATAGAATGTGGCACGCATTTTACTATTCTTGGGACTCTAACTACTTTTCAATAATGGTGGTCTAACACACATGTCAACCACCGTCCCCCGATGGATCGATATATGTACCTGTTGCCAACCACCTTTACCGCAACGAATAATTGGATGCCGCATTGGAGAGATGTTAACCACACAGGGCTAACTTAATCCGCAAAATGAGTACCGTCTGTACACGTGTCCAGCTATATCATATATGATCTGACACGTATCTAACTGTATAACTAATCTCCATGATGTAAGGATTTTAACCGCACAAAACCAACCTAGTTCGCACAATGGAGGGACTAGATAGAACTAGTGGTTAACTATATCTGTCATGATCCAACATACATATTCCTAAACAGTTGACTATCTCACTACCAGGATGTTAATCAAACAGAATTAACCTAATCTGTAGTGCAAATAACCATCGGGCACGTGTCTGACTATATCAATCGAGATCTAACACTTGTCGTTCTGGATAACTAATAACCACACTGGCTAGATATCACGCTGCACAAAGTTAACCTAATCCGCAATGCAAGAAACTGATGACGCGACTTTCTATATCAAACAAATGGATAACACCACATGTATCTTCCTCTCACATGTACATATATGCATGGAACACCAAGTACTTTAAAATGTTGAAACAAAAGTTCAAGACATCGGCAAGGCTAACCGATCAGGACAAAGAAACTAGCAATAGACCATTTTTTGTTATCAAAGAAATCCAGACTAGCAAATAGCTGAGTAGCACATTTACCTCTTTCTCTCTATATACATCCTGTCAATACATCATATGAAACAAAAAAACACCCACAGGTCATGGCCTCAATGGTTTCAACCCAAGGGACGCCCGAATTCTGTTAGCTTCAGCAATCTCGGGATCCGGGTGGTCGGTCCCATCGTCCTTCTTCTCCTTCTTCTCTTTCTTCTTCTTTGGTTCATTCTCCGTCCCATCCTCGTGCCTTCTAGGGCTGGCACTGCTACGGGCATGCCTCCTGCGATGCTCTCCGTCACGATCCTTGCGGTCCCTACTCCTGCTCCTTGTATGGCTCCTCCGCCTGCCACGATCCCTGTCTCGCCTATCCCGTTCCCTACCGTCCCAATCTCTTATTTTCTCTCTCTCCCAACCATAGTCCTTTTCATCCCTCAGACGATGACGGTCCCAGTCCCGGTCCCTATCTCTGTCTCTTTCACCATCTCTGTCACGTCCTCTTCCGCGTTCCCTTTCATAATCACGTTCCCTCTCATAGCCGCGGTCCCTGGGGAAAATAAGTCATAAAATTGCAAAGTTAAAAATCACATTCATAATTCAATTATCCCAAGAGACTAATACACAGCTCTGTTTTCATGAATACTATTGGGTGGAATATCTCATGCTACATACAAAACCCACCGTTATCCAATGCGGTATTATAGCGAATCAATTATAATGCTAACAACGAGGAGAAAAATTCACTGCTATATAGAGAGAAAAAGGGCAACAAAAAAGAGAACCCTTCTGATGACTAATCACATAGAAGAGACAAATAAATTCTAAATCCATAGAAATGAAACGACAGTCAACTGAATTCGAATGTTTGATCCATCATACTTCTCGCTGCACACTGTCAGTGCAGTGAAACCTGGCAGGACCAGAAAGTATCGATATAGGAAGCTGTTTCAAGCCACTGATGGCGTTGAAAGCCATGACAGCAGCGTATTATCTAAAATGAGTGAATGTGTGTGGCAGTGTACGCAAAGTTTCCAGACAACAGCTTCCGAAAAAATGGGATAGCTTTACAGCTACGCATGGTCCGTTCTTCTAGCCTCTTGGGAAAAATACAATAAACAAGTAATTTAGGGTTTTGATGCACCATCTCACATTGTGAAGAAGAGAAATTAAAGGCAATAAACAAGTAATTTAGGGTTTTGATGCACCATCTCACATTGTGAAGAAGAGAAATCAAAGGCACGCAGCCTATTAGCCAGAGAACAAAAAAGGTTATGTTCAAAGGACAGAACAAGTATTCTGAAAATCCAATTATTCCATGTAAAAAAATGAAATAATCATGAAGATATGTTGTATTAGATCCCTAAGAGAAGAAACACTCGGGAACCAATAAACAAAAGAAATAGTAATCAACAATTCATTCCATAAAATAACTGCAAGAAATAAGAGAACAGCATGGGAATACCTATATCTGTGACTGTCACGTTTACGGTCCCTGTCTCTTTCCCTTGTGGGACTTCGTCCCCGATAGTATTCCCGCTACACAAATAACAAATTTCAACACATCAGAGAAGAGTACACTCAAGAAAGAAAACTTTAGAGGTTAACTCATGGTACCCAAAATCAAGAGGAAAAGAGGACCTTTTCATGAATTCCATTTTCTAACTCAGCAATGTGTTCATCTTCCTCTTCTTTTTCTT
Organism: Monotropa hypopitys; assembly: GCA_002855965.1. Lineage (NCBI taxonomy): Eukaryota > Viridiplantae > Streptophyta > Magnoliopsida > Ericales > Ericaceae > Monotropa > Monotropa hypopitys. Next base: position 15,041 of record NMUG010000435.1, on the reverse strand, counting down.
CCTCCTCCTCAAAATCATCCTCCAAAGCACTTTTCCTAGTCTCCAGTGAACCAATAGATTCAAGAGTCCACCTTCACATATAGCATAACTAAGTATAAAATTGCTGCGCTATAGAAAGTGTAGGCGAAAAATAGCTGTGAACAGAAAAGTAAATAAATTGTTACAGTGACCACTTGTACGAGAAATGAAAATGATTGGAATGCCAAAAAAGAACATAATTTCTGTGTGGACTCATCTTGCAAGTCTAAAAGAGGTGTGAAATCTCCTAACAGGACAACCCTTGACCAGAGTAGAGCCTCCAAATTTGTCTTGCCAGAAAAAAGGACAAACATTGGACTCCACAGTCTATTCCAAAAGCTATGAATGCATTTGCAAACAACACCTCATTCCTTGAAATATAGATCCACTTTATTGACTATTAAAATGCTAGTTAGCTAACGGCATTCAAGTCTTAAATAATTTGAAACAAAAACACAGGATTTGGACTTGGTTGTAACAAAATCTGCCCCCGCGCTCTACCCAATCCTTGAACTGATGCACTCAAAATCACAGGAGACAGATCACAATAATACAGTTATTGCAAGCAAGAATGACATGAATTTGACTGATAACAATACTCGAAGTTCTGTTGAGTATTTAGCAGTGCTCACTTCCATGATGTTCGATATTTAATTTCCATTCCCCTGCTATTTTTTTAACATGTCTTTTGTCTCTATATGTCTCAAATGAAGGGTATACTGCACTTCACAGATAAGTCATGCTCCTTCCAAGACTGCAGCTTCACACGCGAATTCATCAAAGATGGAGCTCAAGAAGATATCTGAAGTTGATGAAAAAGTTTTTAAGTAATTCACAGTTAATTGGTCAGTGAAGTGTCATTTACTTGATGGGGATTTTATTTTCCCCTTATTTTTCTGTCCTCAAGAAGAGGGTCAAGAAGCCACTAAAGCAAGGTTGTCAAATCGGGATTGGTATCGTGAATCGAAATGACCATTTATAGAATCATGAATCGTATCGTATCGTGAATCGTAAAGATTCGGTCAAAATTTTAAAAATGGGTTATTTAAGCTTATATAACCATAGAAGTATGTTCTCTACCTTGAAATGATGATTATTGTGATCTAAAAGAAAAGACACTCTTTTCTATTGAAAGAGATACGGGTCCGATTCCCACTCATAGTTTGTTGATCAACTTTTCTCTTCCCTTTGACATAAGCATCTATTTCAAGATCCTCACCTTTTTGTTGTTTTTTCATAAATATTGCGTGAAAAAGTTCTTAACATCTTCGAAAACTTTAAGACATTATTGCACATTAACGCGTGTACATGCCAAGTGATTTTTCATACGATGCACTTCATCCCAAAAAACTCCCTTACAATAATTGCAACACAACTTCAACCTAGCATCACCAATACGGGTACAATGCTCCCATGTCGGGTCGGTCTATATTCTTACTTTTTTCCTCCATCTATAAAAAAATAATTTATAAAAAACCAAATAATCAATCAGAAACCCAAAAACCCAATTTGTAGTTGTGCTAGTTGATGCATTTAGTTTCTTTTGTGGTAGGTAATGTAGGTGTGGATTTATTTTATGAAAATACATGATAGGTTAAATTTGGTTTGATGACCCATTGCTATTTATAATAAAGGACTAAAGGCGTGGATGATCAATATTGTACAATGAGTATTTCTACCTTACCTAGAATAACAGAAGTTACTGATGCTTGGATGAAAACAGTACCGCGATATTATTCTTACGATAAGTTATTCAGTTTGATATGAGAGTATATTATGTCAATATTCTGTTTGTTTGCGTTATTCAGAAACCCAAAAATAATTTCGAAACCCAAAAACGAAACCAAAAATAATTCAGAAATCCAAAAAACGAAACCCCAAAACCAAAAAAATCATAATCGTAATCGTATTGTGACTCGTAAGATTCATGCGATTCAACATACGATTCCACGATTCGGTCACGTACTGATTGCGATTCACTGTGTTGTTACGAATCATTTTGTTCCTGAATCGAATCAACTCGTGCGATTCGTATCGCGACTTGTACGAGTTTGACAACCATACACTAAAGTACTACAAGAAGATTTAAAGTTTGATGACTTGTCCCCGTACCTTGAACTTGAACTCCAGCTGTGTGGTGCTAAAAGCTGAAGGAAGGTCCGTGGAATGTGTGAAAGAGGCCGTCATAATTTTGTAAAAATATATCTCTAAGCACTAACACAATGTTCTACAAATGAAGAAGAAGACCAGTGGTTATTTGAGAAGCAACCTTAGAGAAAGCCTCTCCAATCAATAAGCTAACAAAGTTCCTACAGTGCAAAGCTCTAGAAGCAAACTTAACCTAGAGTCGAGTTCGAAGTTTCATTTGACCACAAGACTAAAATCAAGAGGATATGTACATGCATCTAATGTCATACATATCACGCTAGCATGCATTCTGCTCTCTACTAGGACTCCAGAAATTAAATTACAATATTTTGACGCAAAATTTGGATTACATATGCTTTTTCTTTTCATAAGAAGAACTACATAACTCATGCTAAAAATCATATGAAAAGTCTGTATTGTGATACCTCAGCTAAAAATGAAGAATGAAAATCAACACAATACCTTTTTTTAATACGTGGCATAGCAATATCACATGAATAATCTTTTGTCAGGAGCTCGTCGATAACCTCATCCACGTGTGTCAAAGAGAACTCTGTTACAAATACAGAGTGTACATTACTATCATGCCAAAGAGATCTGAGAGGAGAATTAGAATTAGAGAAGATTCTAAATATGACTAAACAAAGTTGGAATACATACGCCCGTCGGGTGATTTGTGCCTCAATTTTCGGTAGTCATTGTACAATGGCTCCAAGTACCGGTACACATCAATATCCGTCCCTGTAAGGCGTAAATAAAATGCTCCAAGCACCCGTACATACCTGCTTGCAATGAATGGCAAGTCAAATTGAGGCTTATACCGGAAAAAACAAAAAAAGTTGCATCAACATGATAAAACTGTTATAAATGCCAGTATTGTTTGAAATGTCACTGACAAATCATAACTACAAAAAAATAATGGCATGCTAAGGTGGGAAAATAGTATAATCTGAAAACCATTCGCACACTCTCCTTTTGTACCTCTTAAAATCTTTGAAAAGTAAAAAAACATATGATAGGGTCAATTGTAAATAACATTAAAAGTCTAGTAAAAATTCAAATTTTACATTTTGTCAAATAAGAAACTCGGATTTTACTTCCAACTGAAATGTGCATATCGGATCGGACTCAATTTGAATGACCCCCTGCAACAAGTATAAAGCTACACTGTGCACTTCACTTTTTTTTAGAAAATATAGTTCCTCCCTCCGTTCCGTTCCATCATAATAGTCAATTATGATAATTTGTGTAATTTTCCGAGAAAAACATTTTTGTGCATAATTTTTTGAACATTTTCACACAAATATGATCCCAATTACTTTTTTAAATTCGTACAAAAAATTTTAAAATTATGCATGGAAATATTATATATTTTATAAAAAAGAATGAACTGTCATTATGGGAGGGAGGGAGGAAGTAAAATTTTGAGTATCTAAAACTTAAGCTATTAAGTATCTACTAACTCCACTCAATAGAAACTCTACGCACAAATACAAATTCAGAAGCACCACGCCCTCTGATATACATAAGAAAATATGTTTTTCAAGATTCCAAGTTTGTACTTTTAAAACCCTAGTAACTAGAATGCACCCAAAGAAAATCAAATGACTTCATATCATCAACACTCAGAATAACCGAATTCAAATATTTCGATAGTTGATTACTTGTAATCTTCGTTCTTGATAAATTCGACAACGATATCCTTCTCGGGCTGGATCTGGAGCATCTTCATGACGAGGCACATGAAGGGGGTAGGCTTGCGGTTGCCGCCGAATGTGCCGCCGAGGTGGTCGATTTCCATGGCCTTGTCAACAAGCGTCTCCGCCGTGAGGCCAAAGCACTGTTCCTTCCAGTAAGTGTTCTGGTATATCTTCGACCTCAGTATCTTCTCCACTAGATTTTGAGGGTTTGTACCCCTTATGCTCTTCGCCGCTGGGTCCGTACGGTTGGCCATGGTGGCTGAACCCGAAATGGGTGGGGGGGCTGAGAGATTACAAACCCTAGCCCTCGAGAATGGACGAGAGGGTAGAGGAAATTGGGCAAAACCCGACTGCAATGAGTTGGGAGCATATATGCAATTCCTAAACGGGTCGGGTAAATATTGTTACCCGAATGGGGGCAGTCCCGTTTTGGCGGAGAAATTAGAACAAAATGGGATAAGTTTGAAATAAAGGCTGAATACACCCCACGTTATTTTTCTGACATTTTTGGACATTTGGACACAAATTTTCAAACCAAAATCTCCTAAAATGTTTGAATTATTCGGACACAAACTTCCGAAATTCGTGGAATCATTCGGACACTAACTTCCGAAATACCCTATTTCGTTCGGAAGTTTGTGTCTGAAGCGGATCGTTCGGACACAAACTTCCGAAGGCAGACTGTATTCAGCATTTGAATGGTTGTATTCAGAATTCCCCAATAAATTGTGTCTGATTTAAGTCAATTTGTTTCATCCCAATATGATTTTTTTTAATTTGGATTATTTCAACCAAAAACATTAAAAAAACTAAGAAACCAGTATGGTGGCCCGTTGATCGATTTGAGACGGATTAGTTTGATACTCAATTCAATTCATTGGAGACGGATTTTCATTTAGTTTATCTGCTAAATATTCGTGAGTGTTATTTGAGCAGATTAGTTCGGATGTCTTTTGGATAGATCTGTTCTCACGGATTTTATCCTAACACAGATGTCTTGCATAATTTAATAGAAAAATACTAAAAATATCCAAAATAAAATTTTTAAAAATTTATTCATAGCACGAGGTGCTTACAATTCTATTTGATAGATTGAAGAAAATGCCCAAAAAGTGTGTAGTGTTGGGGGTCGAACTGAGAAGATAGGCTGGAGCTATGGAAGTCTAGCCTGAGGTCCAGCCCATTCGCCAGGAGTCAAACAATTGATCAAGGTTACGGCCAACGGTGGGAGTTCCCGGAAGCTCACTTCGGTATGAAAGGTTCATTACCCGGGATAGTTCCAAGCCGACGGAGCATGGTACCAAAGAGTGACCTTTCGGCTAGACAGCGTGCACACTCGACTTCAAGAAAGATTCTCCTAGGGACAACATCCCGGATTTCCCGCTCGTGGCAGTCACACACCTGACAGAGAATCAGTTTTCCGGGATTTTTACAGCACGTCAGTCTCCTTTTTCAGCCGTCCAATGTTGTCGGGCGTCGACCTTCCACTCAGCCGCCAATGTGCATAGATAGGATAGGCGTACTGTCCTAGAGAGCCAGGTTGGAGGTTCACTCGCGCGGAGCGCATACAGGCCACTCGTCGATGATTCTATAAAAGGACAGGGAGCATTCTACATTTAACTAACACCATCTCCTAAGCCAAAACTCTGTCAAATTGCTCTCTCTCTCTCTAGAACTCTCATCGGAGGATCCATCGGCGGCATAGACAGTAGTCTAACGTGCTCTATTTGTGCAGTCAGGTGAAGAATTAAGCCATAGACGATCGGAAAGCAAAATCCCCACTTCAATTAGCGATTCCGTTAGGGACTTGTTTTCATTTCTCTGAATTCGCCGTCTCTTCAAGTTGCTGTTATAATAAATGTATCAGAGTGAGCATAACACCTCTAGGAGGAACAATGTCGACGCTCGACAGGCTAAGGGAAAGGGAGTTGACGACGGCACCATGGCTCTGGCAACCGACATCCGTTCGAGAAGGCGAACGCAGATCGGTGATACCAACAACAATACATCTTGTCTAGATGCTCCGGCCAAGATGACCACCAAGCAGTACATCGGGAAGCTGCAAGGTGACCTTGGGAAAAGGGACGACCAGATCGATGCCATCATGCGGGAGATGATTCACCTCAGGGATGCTGCCGAAAAGAAAGAGTTGGTCCCGGTTCCCAGCCACACTGAAGATAACGATCCGGATTACCGGATGCCTTCTCAAAGCAAGATATGACCCTCCGGCAGCAAAAGGGTGTCTGCTTTGAATCGCCTGGGGCTCAAAGATTGACGAAGTCTCTGTCCGAAGAGGTGGTAATGAGGGTCGTCGCATCAGACGGTGCCTCTCGTCTGGTCGGCGTAGGGACGAGTGTTCGGCAGACAGCCATAGGCAATCCATCTTTGAATGGCTAGGTCTGAATGCATCAACTCCGGTAGAAAGATCTAGGCCAAGGGCAAGGCCAGACGAATTACCGTCGAGAGAATACCGATAGAGCGATTACAAGGATAACCGAGCTCCACGTTCGGAGCAGGGCAGAGGTCCGGCAAGCCCTGTCGAAGGAGCAGTTTCGGCATGAGAGACTGGCCTACTCCCCATTTTTGCTAGGTCCTCTGCAGGCTTCTCGGTCCTAAAGTTCAATAAGTATGATCCAAAAATAGATTCGTACAACCACCTAGTCCATTTTAGGCAAAAATAATGTCTTTATACTCTGGGGAGGATGCACTTATGTGCAAGCTCTTCCCCTCCAACCTCAGCGAGGTTAGGCTTTTATGGTTTAATCGACTGCCAGCCGGGTCCATTACATCATGGAGAAACATGTCAACAGCCATTCTGACTCGGTTCATAACCAGTTCAAGAGTGAAAAAAGAGGTTAATTCCCTACTCGTTCTTCGACGAGCGAGGTCACAATCTTTGCATCAGTACGCAGCCCGGTATTGAGACCTCTACAATGAGATTGAAGTCTGCGACCAAAAGATTGTGGTAACATCGTTCAAGTTCAGTCTGGACCATTCCAGCCGAGAGTTTTGAAGATCTGATATTGTTTTCTCTGGCCACAATGAATGAGCTCATGGCTAGAATTGAGCTCCACGCAAAACTTGAAGAGGCCAGTGAGGAAAGAAGTAAGACTGAACAGCTCTCCGGCCATGACACGTCAAACAACGGTTCGGCGAGAAAGAAAGAAACCAACATTGTCCAGACATGGGAGCCCCGAAACTATAAGCCGTACGAGTTTGTGGCTCATACCACTGTGTTCAAGGAGTCGACCTTCTTACTCCTACTCAAAATCGAGAAAGAGACGTTTTTTAGGTGGCCCGAGAAACGGTTGGGAGTCCCCAGAAAGGGCAATGACAAATTCAGGTGGTCTTACCACAGGGAGAAGGGTCACCTGACCACAAACTGTTAAGCATACACGGACTTCCTCGAAGAGATGGTGACGGTCGGTCATCTAGGTCCTTACATCGATGAAGAGAAGATAGTTGCCGAAGTAGCTAAGGTAGAGCCAAAGTCGACGCGATGCATGATCAACGTCATCCACAGTATGGTGGATCACCGTCAGGAAGAGAAGCTCCGGTCAGAGCTAGAGCAAATTGTTGGAAGAGAAGTCTTGTCGGTACAATCAGCGCTGAAGAAACACAAGTCGGAGCCCAGGTGTGCCATCACATTCTCATATATGAACTCTGACAGAGTTCAACACCCTCAAATCCCCTATTGTTCCAAAATCTGCAGAACGCTAATTTTTCGATTAGAACGACCCTAACTTCGCAAAACTCGATCCAAATATCTCAAAACCTTAAATTCATCAATACTAAAGTGTCCCTAACATCTAGGGTCTTAATATACATGATTGTGGTTCTTTAATAACTCTCAATTACAATCAATTCCCAAGAATCAATTCTAAACCTATGGGTTTTCTCTAAAAACAAGATTAGAACAAAAAACTTCGATCTAGCCCAAATCTCAAGTGTTATGAAGATAAAATATATATAGTTAGATTCATACTTACGTCGTAAATAAGTTTCAAGTTGATCTCTTGATCCAAATCGTCCTCCAAAGTCCTCAAATCCTCAATCTCCTTTGCTCTGCCTTCTTATTTCTCTCAAGCCACCTCTCAACACAATTAGGGAATATGAAATTTACCCTAATGACACACTACATGTGACAGATTTTTAACCCCCTTTATCTCCTTGCCCCTTCACTAATCCACTAAATTACCCTTGTGTGTCATTGTTCCCATTAATTTAATACTTTTTTTGAAAAGATTAATTTAATACTTATAACACTAAAATCTCGTTTTATACCATTTAATCTTCCTTGCAAATTTCTTTAACTCTATAATTAAAAAATGGAATATCATGTCCTTTAATCTCACCTTTTGATAATTGTTAAAAATATTTAAAATTTATAATTAGACGAAACGGGTATTACACATATTGTTTCTAGGTTTAACTTCCTTTTCTTCATCTTTAGCATCCAGAAAGGAAAAAGGGTTGAATCAGCTGACAGATCTTCTTCTTCTAGGAAGAGAGTATCTACTCGATCATTTGTTTCTTCTATTCGATTAAAGACCATCTCCTCATAGTCTTTAATTCAAATTTTTTTACTATCACCACAAAGGTTTTCACACAATCTATGATCTGGTTTACCCAAGACTTCTCGTAGTTTCACCCTAAGGTGGTACTATACTACTTTCTCCCAACCCCGCTTTCCTTAACTACGATGGAAACTCCATTCTTATCAATCAAACATTTTCTTCCTCTATTACTTCTAACTACAATTCCCATCACATCGACGCGATTCGAATAGCAATGCTAGTCACAACTTTCTTTTTCCTTACCAAACAACAAGACCTACCATAGAGTTACCACAAGAACACTTTGATCCTAATCCCAATTCTAACTCATAATGATTATTATAAGAACAACTTCCTTAAAGACTTTTAGACAACATCAACACTCTCCAACTAGCTTGATACCCACATTATATTGACTCTAATCTGAACTTACCATTGCCTCTTAACAACCTCTCTCTAACCACAGGATGAGTAAACAGTTGCAACACATACCAAACTTCAAAGTTGCATAACAAACCCATAAAGCATACACTCAAAATTTCTACATAACTTGTGAATCGCCTTTTCTATCTTTATACCCGAGTACCACTATGTGCATGCAAAACTTTCCATCATTCAACTAAACCATCCAAATCACTCAAAATTTCCACTAAATGGAATCATACAAACTCTGCTCAACAATCCACAACATCTCAACCAAAATCAAGGTCATTCTTAAACTTAAACAAAAAATACCATGAATATCCTAGAATATAATCTCCCAATCTAGTTAAGAATTTAGGTATATTAACTTTACCCTCCAGATTTTCAAATCATCAAGCTCAATTCTCTAGCCGCATAAAACACTTAATCACACTTCCATTCTCTCCCTTTTAGTTTAACACTTTTCGGCACAAACGCACTAGCCTCAACATTAAGAATTCACCATCTTGGTTACCAGAAATTAAATACCAACACCAAAAAGACATTTGCCAAGTTTTCCTTGATACTCATCCCAAATAGGATCTCTTCTGCTTTGCTAAAAGAACCACCATCCCACACTGAGTCTAGTTAATAAAACGTCACTCGCCCCCACAACTTGACATCCATTTTCTTTAACTCTGAAAGTTTGCCTAACCCATACTTAAAAACAACCAATCTCATTTGTCACCACTTCTCTATTCAGGAAAATCACTATTAATCTCCTAATCAATAGTCCCTCTCATCACTTTTTCAACACTGATATGGACATCAATCTTATCTTTAATCTCTTAAAATAATTCTCACCATTTCTTAGTAACTCAAATCTCGTATTACCTGGGGAATCCACGCCACAACGTGACTCGACCTAAAAGGTCTCTAAAATTCCTTAATAGAAATCTGCTAACCCAAGAATCACCTCGAAAACACATATCAACCTATTACACACCACCAAAGTTCCGATTTGTTCTCCGATTCACGCCGACAATTCTCACTAAAGATAGGACAACTCAATGTACCGCTCCACCCTACCAAGGTTTCACCTGCAACTAATTATAATCACTTCTTTCCTCTCAATATCTGATAAACAGATACCCAAGTACTACTCATACTCCTTCCCAAGTCGATAACACGCCATGGTTTATATCAAAATCACAATTCCAAAACAATATATCCAAACATCGAGACCCTGATCATCACAACTCCCTCACCACAAGGACATCCCCAAACTAACACTCATCTTCCTTTCTCGACCATGACATAGGTGACAAAACTAACTGATACCATATTGGAATTCCTCTAATAGTCACTACCTTTAGATTAGCAATTATCTCAATTCACAACAAGACTTCTTCCCAAAGTATTCTACTGTCACTACTAGTGTTGGGGGCCGAACTCTCGGGAGGCTGGAGCCACGACCTCCTCCAGGAGGACCATAGCTCAGGCCAGCCAACATGCTGCCGAACCGATCTTAGCCAGCGATGGGGGCCTCTCTGGGGCTCTCGCCGGACCGGAGAATCAAAGCCCCCGAAGGAACTCACAGTCAAGGTCATGCGACCGAGCAAAGCAACGCCCGACGTTAGAGGCTCCCTTGGGATCACTTCTGTGCAGAGGCGTCTTAGCCCAGGACGGTCCGGCCTACAACCAGCAATGCCGAAGCAGATCGCTTCGGCCAGACAGGACAAAGGGCATCGTTTGCAGCAAAGATTCCCTTGGAGACAGCATCCTGGGTTTTGCGCACATGGCAGACACATGCCTGACAAAGAATCAGCTTTTCCGTGATTCCCGCAGAATGTCAGGCATGCTCAGTCGGCTTTTTTGTCGTCCGATGTCAGGCGGCGCCGCCTGACACTGTCGGGGCCGACCGGTCGGCCACATGCTCAGATGCACAGAGGAGACAGGCACACTGCCCCACGACCTGACATGCCAGTCCACCCGCGCCGAAGCGCGTATCTCCCACTCTCCGATGTTCTATATATATAGAGAGGATCATTCAATGCAGAGGTAGACACTCTCACTCTAGCCCAAGCTCTGCCAATTTACTTTCTCTCTCTACATTCCCTTTGCTGACTTTGCCATCGGAGGGTCCACCGGCGACGCCGCCGGTAGCCTAACGTTCGTTACCTGTGCAGCTAGGTCAAGCCACTCAACTCCACCGCTCACCGTCGGGATCCTCCACCAGAAAGGCTTACCCCCCAACAATTGGCGACTCTGCTGGGGAAACCTTTCTCAAACACTCAGATTTCTGCTGTGAGCTCTCAAACACCTTTCTTGGTTGAAGATGGCTTCCAAAGGCAACCAGTCTGATGGCAGAAGGAACAAGGGGAAGGAGGTAGCCAGAGAAGGAGATTCTGCACTCCATACCCCTTAGCGTGCTCGCTCCTGCGACGTTAGCCTCCACACCAGTGCTTGCCCTGATCCCCCGGCCAAGCTCACCACTAGGCAGTACATCCGCCAGCTGGAGGGCGACCTGGGCCGAAGGGACCGTTAAGTGGATGCGCTGATCCGAGAAGTGGCTCTCCTAAAAAAGGCCACCCATAAGAAAAGGGCATTATCGGAGCCGAGCCGAGAAGAGGATGGCAGGGAATATCGCGAGCCCTCCCAAAGCAGATCTGACCAGAGCAGGTCTTCGGTTTTGAACAGATTGGGGAGAAGGGGAGAAGAAGTCCCTGCCGAGCGGAGGGACAACGAGGACCGACGTGTCAGACGTCGAGTCTCGCCTCGCCGGCACAGGGACGAACACTCGACCGCCAGCCGTCGACCCTTGCCACCCGTCTTTGACCGTCTCAGCCCCAATGTGATTCCACCAGCTCAGAGGCCCCGCCCAGCACGAGAGTTGTCACCAATCTGCGACCGGAGGCACAACGGTCACGGGGAGAGCCAAGCCCGTCACTCAGAGCAGGAGGTCAGCCAAAGGAGGAGGAGGGATGCCTCGCCGGCAGGACAGAGTCCCCTGTACCCCGTTCACCCTCGAGATTGAGACCGGTAGACCTCCAGTGGGTTTTTCAGCACCAAAGTTCAACAAGTACGATCCCAAAATAGATTTGTACACTCACATCGTGCACTTTAGGCAGATGATGTCCCTCTACTCTAGGGAGGATGCCTTGATGTGCAAGCTGTTTCCATCCAGCCTCGGTGAGGTTGGGTTGCTCTGGTTCGACCGTCTGCCAGCAGGGTCCATCTCCTCCTGGAGAGACCTCTCAACGGACTTCCTGGCACGGTTCATCACCAGCACCAGGGTCAAAAAAGAGGTTGATTTCCTCCTCGGTCTTCGGCGAGCGAGGTCAGAATCTCTGCGCCAATACGCAGCCCGGTATTGGGACCTCTACAATGAGATAGAGGACTGCGATCAAAAAATTACAGTGACATCGTTCAAGCTCGGTCTGGACCACTCCAGCCGAGAATTCGAGGATCTTATGTTATTCCCCCCCGGCCACAATGAACGAGCTCATGGCCAGAATTGAGCTCCACGCCAAGCTGGAGGAGGCCAAGTAAGAAAGGAGCAAGTCCGAGCAGCGCTCCGGCCACGGGCCTAGCCACAACAGCGCGGTCAAGAGGAAGGAAACCAACACTGTCCAGCCGGGGGAGCCGAGAACGTACAAGCCATACGAGTACGTGGCCCACACTACCGTCTTCAAACAGCCAACGTTCATGCTCCTTCGCAAAATCGAAAAGGAGCCATTCTTCAGATGGCCGGAGAAGCGGTTGGGGGCACAAAGAGGAGGTAACGATAAGTTCAGGTGCTCCTATCACAGGGAAAAGGGACACCTCACCACCAACTGCCGAGCCTACAAAATTTTTTTCGAGGAGCTGGTCACAGCTGGTCATCTTGTGGAGTTCATTGATGTAGAGAAGACAGTTGTCGTGCCGAAGGAGGATCCCAAGCCGGCCCTACGCATCATCAATGTGATCCACGAGGATGGTGGATCACCGACGAGAGGAGCGGCTTCGATCAGAAATACAGCAGATAGAGGCTAAAGAGATCCTTGCCATCCAGCCTATGCCGAAGAAGCAGAAGCCGGACTCCAGGTATTCCATAACATTTTCTGCTAGAGATTCCGAGAGGGTCCAGCACCCCCACGACGACGCGTTAGTCGTCACCCTACAGGTTGCCGACTGCCAGGTCAGCAGGGTCCTCATCGACCTCGGCAGCTTGGCAGATGGCATGTACTACTCCCTGTTCAAAAAGATGGGGTACAAATCAAGCGACCTACAACCGACCGACATGTCATTGGTGGGATTCAATGCCGTGTCTGTTTGGCCGCTCGGCAAAATCCTCATTCCAGTGACCGTCGACACGGTCTCTACCGAGGTGGAATTTGTGGTGGTTGATGTCCCCTCACCCTACAACGCCATTCTGGGCCGAACCTGGGTCCATAGCATCAAGGGAGTCGCTTCCACATACCACCAGGTTATCAAGTTCATTGGCAGCCGAGGCGTGGAAGAGCTTAGGGGAGATCAAACCTCGGCGAAGCAGTGCTATATCACTGCTGTCAAAGGGAAAATCACCCCTAAGCAGGTCAACTGGGTGGAGGTTCCAGATCAACCGGTGCTGGAGGACGTCGGTCCAAGTGCCTCGGCTAAATCCATTGAGGACCTTGACACCGTCCCTCTTAGCGCCGACGATTCGGAGAGCTTATTTCTCATCAGCTCCGAAATGTCGGAAGCAGATAAGGCAAACACAATCAGCTGCCTCCGAAGGAATGTTGAAATTTTTTGCCTGGACGCCCTATGAAATGCCGGGCGTGGATACAGAGTTTATCAACCATCATCTCAACGTCCGGCCGGAGTGATGGCCCGTCGTTCAGAAAGCCAGGCGATCGGCAGCCGCTCATGCCGACACAATTATTGAAGGAGGTGGACCGTCTGACCAAAGCACAGGCGATCCGAGAGGTACACTACCCCACCTGGTTAGCCAACACGGTGGTGGTCAAGAATAAGACCGGCAAGTGGAGGGTTTGTGTTGATTACACTAACCTCAATGAAGCCTTCCCAAAGGACAGCTTTCCTGTGCCGAGGATTGATCAATTGGTCGACGCAACGGCCGGGCACCCCAGGATGAGCTTCATGGATGCTTACCGAGGATACCATCAGATAGCCATGTTCGGCCCAGATCAGGAGAAAACAACATTTATCACCCCAAGGGGTCTGTTCTGCTACCGGGTGACGCCTTTCGGCCTGAAAAATGCCGGAGCAACTTATCAGAGAATGGTCACGAAAATGTTCAGCTCTCAGCTCGACGACACGATGGAGGCCTATATAGATGATATGGTGGTCAAGAGCAAGGCCGAAGCAAACCATCTGGACGATCTTCAGAAGGTATTTGATATATTGAAAAAGCACAAGCTCTGGCTCAACGCTTCAAAGTGTGCCTTTGGAGTTGGCTCGGGGAAATTTCTAGGCTACCTCGTCACACGCCGGGGCATAGAAGCCGACCCATCCCAGGTCTCAGCCATCCAGAAGATTGAGGAGCCCAAGACTTTGAAAGAGGTACAGAAGCTAGCAGGTATGGCTGCAGCCCTCAAACGGTTCATCAGTAGATCCTCGGACAAATGCCAGCCATTCTATGAGGTATTGAAGGAAAATAGCCGAAGACATTTTTTATGGACTGATCAGTGCAGTGAGGCTCTCGGCAATCTCAAAGAATACCTCTCTTCGGTTCCCCTGCTTTCCAAACCAATGCAGGGGGAAGAGTTGTACCTATACCTGGCCATCACTCCACATGTCGTCAGCTCAGCACTGGTTCGGCAAGAAGGGCTTGAACAGCAGCCGGTCTACTTCTCTAGTAAATCTCTCATCAGCGCCGAGACCAGGTACCTTCCTCTTGAAAAACTCGCGTATGCTTTGGTTATTGCTTCCAGGAAACTGGCACCATATTTCCAGGCACATACTATTGTCGTCTTGACCGATTTCCCTCTTCGGGCGTTGCTTAAACTCGCCGATCTATCCGACCGACTCACCAAATAGGTCGTGGAGCTGGCCAACTTCGATATCAAATTCCAATCCAAGACTGCCATCAAGGGTCAGATCCTGGCCGACTGCCTTGCAGAATTCTCTCCTCGGCCAGAGGATCATCAGGCCGATAAAGTCCTTGCCGAACAATCTCTGCCAGAGCAGCTGCAAAATCAGTACTCGTGGAGAATGTTCGTGTAACAACCCC
>NMUG010000434.1:0-22565 GCA_002855965.1 Monotropa hypopitys | reverse complement strand
CTCCCGACACGTGTTGGACACGTGAATTTAAGTGTCCTAATATTTAATTCATTTTCTTTAATTCGGACACGCGGGGGACACGTCCCGGACATGCACCGGACACGTTATGGGTGTTATTTAAAAAAATAGAGTTCTTAATTCTGTAAAAAAACAGAGTTCTTAAAAAAACAGAGTTCTTAAAAAACAAAGTTCTTAATTAAAATATGTAATAAATCTAGGGTATAAATGTATTAAGAATAAATTAAATTCTTTTACTGTTTTATTAATTCTGTTTTATTTCTGAATCTGTAGTTTCTTAATTCTGTTTAAGCTTCTTGGAATTATGCAAATGGGAATCAGCCCCATTGTCCATACTGATAACATCCTCCGGGGATTTTGCCGCCAGATCTTCAGTGCAGAAGTCACTCCTATCCCTCTTAGAAGATAACAGAGTTCTGTTTGGTGTATCTACTTGCAAGAGGCCATCCAACTCCTGATTCCAGACCACCACCACCCACCGAAATTCTGATTCCAGACTGATTGGCGATTGACAATCCACTCCTCTCCTTTAAGTAAAATTAATAGCAAAACCAAATACACAATAGAAGGGAAAGACCCAGATATTCAAAAAATCCATGTCTCAAGCAAAAACTTAGGTTCACACATACCGATTAGAATAGATGCATCCACTTGTTGAGTTTTTCTGTTTTTAAGTTCTACTACTATCTTTAATATATATTAAATAAAATTTTAAAAAAATCATTATATATATATATATATTAACGTGTCCCCCAACGTGTCCGTGTCCTAGTTTTTGAAAAAATCATGTATCCGTGTGTCCGTGTTGTGTCGTGTCCGTGTCCCGTATCCGTGTCCGTGCTTAGCTCTCCGGCGCTTCCCCTCACCTCACCCTCAGCTCCCTCCTCCCTCACAGACTCGAGCTCTCTCTATGGGCTCTCTCTGTCATTGTGCAACCCCTCCCTCCTCTGCGCGTGAGCTCTCCCTCTCCTCTCCTCTCCCACAGCCGCGACTCTCCCTCTCCCTCTCTCATCTCTCGGCCTCTTCTCCTCCCTCTCCCTCACCCGACAGCCCCACCTCCCTATTCCCTCTCCTTCCTCGCGCGCGCAGCGGTGCGCGGTGCGGTGTGGTGGTGATGTGGGTGTGGTGGCTGCAGTGATGGTGTGGTGGCTGCAGTGATGGTGTGGTGGTGATGACTAGTGGGCTATGGTGGCGGAGTAGCGGCGTCGGGTAATGATTTGACGGTTGCGCGAGATGGGTTTGGGTGGCTGCCATGGATGTCGAGGTGCGGCGAGGTACAGTGACGGATGGGCGAGTGGTGTCGCGCGATGAGTGAGATGTCGCATCAGTGGGTAAGCCTCTGTTCCTCTCTTTTCAACATTCTGAATCGTTTTTCGTAGAATGTGACTGTCTGTTGGGTTCTGTAGGTGCCAGCCTGAGCAAGCGGCAATAACCAGTGATGCGCGACTGTCAGGGCCTTGACCACCGCTAGTGGTCGCGTCGGCAGGTATATCTCGTTCCCTGTTTAATTGTCGTTAAGTCGTAATCGGTAATTTATGATTGTAGGAGGTGTGAAATTGGGTTCCTACTTTTGTTGGCGTCTTAGTGCGGTTCTCCTATTTTGGGCAGGTTGCTGCCGAAATTTCTAACAAATCCCTTGTCGGCGATTGTCGCAGGAACTCCAATCGATGTAGAGTTTTTCTATCCGTCTCGTTTGTAGTATCGGTATTCTTTCTTCTCCCTCGCGTTACAATTTAAATTAGTCGATTTTAAAGTATTCACGAAATTATCGTTTTCGGGTCGTCGTTCGCGTCAAACAGTCGATTTTGAGTATCGTCTAGGGTCTTACATACTCCCTAGGTTGTTGGTCGTTCGATTCCAAAATTAATTGCGAAAAACCCCAAATTTTTATAAAAAAGTGTGTCGTCGTTGCTTTTTATGAAATCAAATTGGGGAGGTTGACTTGTTGGACACTATTGGGTGGTTGGTGGTTTAAAACGATATTTTGACACGTTTTTATTATAAATCGAATGAAATGATTGTTTTGCAAACGAATGGAACGTTTTGGAAATAAATAGAATATTTTGGTAAGGATGGAAAGAAAGTCACATTTTGGGTTGACACGTCGACTAGGAGGTTGTTTCCCTAGGTCGCACGGAATGATTTCATAAAATAAAAATGCGACGTGTAACTCTATACGAGGAAATACTTTTGAGTTGGCTAACATTATTCGGGTAGCCGGATTTTGATACCTTGAGTGGCTACTGTGAGCACTCACGACATTGCGCAATGGGGGTTGTCTGGCCCCTCACGACGAGTTGGGGAATGCGAGGATTTTGACGGGTAGTTGGTTGATCCCCAACTAGCCCTGAATTAGCCGAAACTCAAGATGTTGTTGATATTGCCCTTATTGTATAAAAGGTGCGGAATGAAAATTGGAACACTTGGAATACGTTTTAATAACGGAAAATGATACTTTACTTGTGTAGCTTCGACACTTGGACACTTTCTACCTTTTGGCCTTGTCTAGGCAAACATTTGGAAAATATTGGTTGTACTCGCTCTCTTATCTCGAGTCTTGGTTAAACATATGTGTCTTACTATTTTTCTTTACGATGAGTCAAATGTGGAATTTTGAAAGAAAAGGAAATGTCTTTAAATATAATGAGATCCATTGCATATGTCACATTACATTCCTTGCATGATCACACACTTTCACCCCAATATTATAGACGTTAGGAGATAGATTATCCCTACCAGGCGGCGGTGCCTGACCCTCTACTTTTGTAAGACTTGTTCCTTGACTTGGAGTAACTGCGGGATCCTTTACAGGACTTGAGGCTTGACCAGATAATGAACCGTAGGCCGTAGGTTGCTTTCTTTTACTATACAATACTTCTTTTCTTTTCTGTTGGCCACTTTGTACAGGATTGATTTATAAAATCCTATTTTGGCCCTTTTCTTTTAGTTGGGGCATTGTTGTATAGGGTTGTGTTATAAAACCCTATTTGCCTCTTTTATTTGTATCAGAGTAGCACAGGCGTGTGTTGTAATAATTATTGTTGTGAGTTGTGTAGCGTAGTTGATTAGTACTTACCCTTTTATTTGTATACTCTTACCTATTTAACACTTCTCAAAAAAATTATCTCAAAATTTGGGAGTGTTACACAGCATCAGGAGGGGTCACTCTTTTCCATGGTTGTTTGGGTTTCCAACCTGCTTACCACTCCTCAGGTTGACTGCCTTGACCTCTTCCTCTGCAGTAAACCAATGTGGTGTCAAGTTAGTGCAGGTGTTGCCACTTGCCACCCCTTGAACCACATGGGCTTCTACCTTTGGATTTCTTTCAGTGTAGCTTGGCAGTTTATCTGGTTGCCTACTAGCTTGCTGATCAGCCAACTGACCCAGTTTCTGCCCTAAAGTTTTCTGATTTTCTCCAAGTTGGTTGACAATCTTGAATAGGTCATCAATTCCGGGTCAGAAATATTGGATACAGGAGAGTATTGCTAGTTTAGATTTTGCTAAAAATTTTGGTTGGGCTGGAAAAATTGATTCACACTTCCAGGAAGTGGTCCTAGTTGTGCCCTGTTTTGATTAAAATTATCTCTTTGAAATCCAGAGGAGTTTTGGTTCTGATTGAAATTGGATTGACCGAAATTAGAATTATAATTTCTGAATTGATTGGGTTGATTGGAAAAAAAGTTAACCTCGACTGGCATCTCTTCCAAAGTTGACTGAATACCACAGAGGTTTATATCTACCAGTCCACCTGTCATCATCAAATGCATATCCTACAATTGCTTTTGCATTGCTTTCATCTGGGCGGCTAACACTTGATTTTTTGATTGACCGGAGCCTTCAGAACTCATTCCCGACTTTTTTTGGGTGTGGGTGTCAGTAGAAGGAGCCCACGTTTTTGCATTCTTAGCAATCTTGTCAGCTAGACTGAATGTTGCATCGCCTAAACTCATAAAAGATCCCTGGGCAGTAGAATCCAAACCCTCTCTTTTTGTCGGTGTAAGACCGCGATAGAAGAGCTCATGTTGAGTATGTCTACTATACCCATGATTAGGGCATCTTTGGAGCATCAACTTCAAATGACTCCAAGCCTCTCCTTTACTTTCTCTTTCTTTCTGGTGAAAATTTGAGATGTCACGCTTCAAATCAATTATTTTCTTTGGGGGGCAAAATTTTAGGATAAAGACTCGAGTGACATTCTCACATGTGCTCAAAGAATGGTGTTCCAAAGTCTTGAACCACCTCAAAGTCTCACCTCTGAGAGCAAATGGAAAGAGTTTTAGGTGGACTGCCTCAGAAGTCACCTGAGGAATCTGGACCGTATTGCAGATTTGATTGAAGGTAGCTAAGAAATCATGTAGGTCCTCGCCCTCGGTGCCATGAAATGCATCATTTCGAACCAAGGTGATAGTACCTGGTTTCACGTCGAAGACAGGGGCACCAATGAGTAGAGGATGGATAGGGTTATTCCCCTCAATAAACCTTTGGTTCATACATGGTGCATAAGGATCTGCCTCAGCAACTGCTGCCTGAGGCTGAAAATTTTGGGGAAGAAAATTTTGAACATTTTGATTTTGCACTTGAGGCATAGGAAAGAAGGAAATTTGCTGATTTTGCCCCATGAATTGAGGATTCATAGCATATATAGCTTGAAAATTTTTCATGTATGCCTGGAACAGTGCGGGATTTTGAAAAGGCAGATTATTCAGCCCTTGTTGAGTTTGATTAGCAACAGGATTCATGTTCTCAGAAGTATTGATAATAGGGACGTGGTCATTTCCAGTGGGGATACCACAAGAACTGAATGCACCAAGAGGATCCATCTCGCTTT
Source organism: Monotropa hypopitys (assembly GCA_002855965.1). Classification (NCBI taxonomy): domain Eukaryota; kingdom Viridiplantae; phylum Streptophyta; class Magnoliopsida; order Ericales; family Ericaceae; genus Monotropa; species Monotropa hypopitys. The sequence goes on along the minus strand of NMUG010000434.1, from coordinate 17,719 downwards.
CAGATTGAGATATAGGATTACTCACCTCCACACAAGCTTTTCTTTTATTTGTTCTGATAATAGTTTCAGGGTCCGGATTGAAGAGCAATTGTCATGCCCCGGATTTTCAAACCATTTTTTTTTTGGAAATGGACTATAAGTATGATTATAAATGAAAACACATTTACCAAATCACATCACGAGGGGCCGTGAACACTAAAAACCACTTCTTTACAAATCTTTTACAATTGGAACTTACTTGGAATTGAAGTACAACAATATCTTTACATCAAACTTGCTTGCAATGAAATAATAATACAACCCTTTTAAATAAAGGGGAAAAGAGGGGAAAAGCTAAGGTGCAGAAATGAAATAACATAAAATGCATCTCACAAAAGGAAAGTGGAGTAAGCTAAATCAAACTCCTGCTGCAAGCTACCAAATAATGTAAACCTACATAGAACTGTAAAAAGAAGGTTGAGTCATAAAAACCCAGCAAATATGCACCTATCAAGTGCAAATGCAATTATGGTGACATGTGCAAGTGGTGTGAATTCCTATGATGCAATCCCAAGCATGTCATCTCTCAAATAATGACACCACTACCAAGTCACTATCCCAAGCCAAGTCACTTAGGTCTAACCAAGACTTTTACCGACACAAGTATACCAAGGGATAACCCAACTACGAGATCTTGCTCAAGACCATCAATATCACAAGTCGAACACCTTCTTTTTGCCAAGCACCCTTATCCACAAAACTAGACAACACAAGCTAGTACAAACCATAAGGGCTAAGAATTTCAACCGCGACCACAACGACATGGTAAACTATCACCTTATCTAGGGATGACACTCCCAAGAACACATCCCACCTCTAGTGACACTTCCATCAACTATCACACACAAACCACGTGTCGTGTCCAACACCAAGAGCTAATTCTACGACTTAGACAAACGTCCACTACTAGCTAATTTCACGACTTAGCCAACTGTCATAACTAGCTAATTCCATGACTTAGCTTTTTTCCAAACGATTCACCAAACCACATCGGATACTATCTATCCTTTCCTTTCCTCTATATATCGATCTATATAGGTACACGTTGGTGAATTGATTATCTTGCTTTAATAATTTGTTCGACTCCCGGCTTAATATTACTTCGAAAACAAGTCACGCGAGTATCGGTCGCCTTACTAAATAAGGACCGGCTTACCCCAAATGCGGACTATCATTTAAAAGCGTCACACCTATCTCAACCGTCTCACGAGAAAGGATCGGTCTAGAACAATATGGACCATCACTTTTGAAAACCAATTTGGAAAATCATTAAGCCCGGGATCGATTTACAGTCTCCTTGACAAGTTCAAGGGTCGACTTACTCACGAAGTGCCACGAGGAATGCACTAACACACGAGGTGCCACGAGGAATGCACCCACTCACGAAGTGCCACGAGGAATGCACTGCCACACGAGGTTCCACGAGGAATGCACCGAATATGAGGTGTCACGAGGAATACACCAACTCACGACGTGCCAGATGGATGCACTACCACAAACATTCGAAGACTACAAGTTTATTGTTGATTATGGTTGGTTGATTAATAGGTGAATTGAGTATGTTTCGGTACAAATCGAAGGAGACGAATTATCCACTAAGGGCAATGAGATTGCCTCCGAGGGACAAATTCCCAAATCGAGGGTGACGAATTCACCTAATTACTTTCACAACAACTATCGATAGCCTAGGAACGAGTTCCCTAGCCTAGTGTGACGAATTCACACATAGTTACCCAATTCTCTTCACCAAGGTATTTCACCAAACACCTATTGTCCACGAGGCACACAAGGGTCCTAGTCACCAAGGACACCTAACGATCATCCAATTTCCGCTCATAAGCTCAAGGCCACATACAAGGTCCTACGTAAGATCTAGTCACCTCACTAAGCCAAGAATCAAGGGCCACACATACAAGGGCCTAAGTAACATCTCCCAATTTATCCGAGGCCACGCACACGAGGGCCTAATTAAGGCTTGACAATCCTAGGGAGCCATGAATTTTACATGTAAGCCTCTCGGGCATTCTATCAAATACCTAGTGGGCTAACAATCACCGCTCAATTCCACAAATTGACACTCCTAGGACAAATTCCCCAATTTTCATCAAACTTCCATAATTCAATTACAAGTCCTAAGCACAAATTTGACCATCACATATCCTCAAATTCATCATGAACGCTCCAATCCAATGCAAGGATGAAACCAATTTCATTTTATCAAACAAGTCAAATTCATGATTTCCCGAAATATGTTTTTTATTGAAATTCATTAAATTTAATTCTTGAAAACCATTACGTGGCCTAACATAACTACACAAGCACAAGATAGTGGCGTATTTACCTCAAGATCCAACAATGGCGGAAACCCTAGCCGTGAAATCCTCGGCACCGACAAACCTATACACATCAATGGAAAGATCACAACAAGGGGAATACAAGTCCCTAAAGGACCAACAAGAGAAACCCACTTTACAAATTGACTTACCCGAAAATTTTGGAGAATGACTTCGCCGCCTACGTTGCCGGAAAGCCCTCGACGAGGTGATCGACGTTCCTCCTTCGCAAAACTCCAACCGGAGCCCGATGGGTCCTCAAATCCTAGAGAGAAGGGAGAGGGGACTTTTAATGGAGGTAGAGAGAGAAAGATTTGGGCAAAATGAGGTAGGGGATGACCCAAATCGTGCAACATACCCTATATATAGCCCCCACTTGAAAAGACAAGATTGCCCTTCATTTAACCTTTAAAACAATATTTTTACACATGGCGACCGGTCGACGCTTTTAGCTCGACCGGTCGACGCTTTTAGCTCGACCGGTCGAGGCTCATACGAATGCTCCACTGCCTTGCCGTGACCGGTCGACGGAGTACACGTGTACCGGTCGACACGGTTTAAAAAGGAAAGACTATTTACTGAAATGTCACAACCGGTCGACGATATTGGCCCGACCGGTCGACGCTGGGAAAAATGCAAAAATTTGGATTTCTAAGCCCAACCTCGACCATAACTCCTCCCGAGACTTCCCGAAACATCCCGAATCAAATACGGACTAAAGAGATGGACCGACAAGGGTCCAACACCCAATTCCAATCATTCCTAAAATCCATGGAATCCATAATAAAATTTCTTTAATCGATTAAAACGAATAATTAAATTCTGGAAACGTATTTAGGAAATACGGGTCGTTAAAGCAGTGAGCCCTCAGGACTTCTAGTTTGCATAAACTATATCAGAAACGACTGGTCAACTGAAAAAATTATTATTATTACCTAATGGACAGTAGGTCCCTTAGCCAGACAACCGTGTCAGTCCCCGGTAATGGCGCCAAAAACTTGTTTTGTAGAAATTCTTTAAGTTTTAATATTTTTCTGTCTAATCCCAAGTATAAGATTTGTAATACAGGGTTTATCCGGGTCGAACCACAAGGAGTGTAGAGTATCTCGGCTAACTTCACAACTATCTAAAAGGCAAACAATTATACTACGAAAAATAAAAACACACTTTTTCTATCAACTAATATTAGAATAAAAATGAAACTGACAATTTAATTTTAAACAAGTAACAGTTTTGGTTTTTTATTCAATTTCACAAAATCATGGATCACATTTTTCCACCACCGCACAACATTATAAAGATTCCTAGAGATGCATACAAATTAATCTTGTGGTTTTGAATATAAAAGAGTGATGACTTTGCTTCCACAAAGTGTCTATTTGTTAATTATTTTCCAATATCTTAACAAGTTTAAACAATTCAAATCCATAGATTATTTAATCTTTTTGTTGCATCATTAATGATTCCTTACTAATTAACTTAGATCTAGATTGTGCGAGGGTAAAATGTGCTTGTACTACCCTTGCCGGTAAACAGTTACTTTTCTGGTTGTCTTGTCACTTGGCCAAATCGCTCCAACTTTACCTGATCCTGCGCTCAAACAAAACAGTTAAAGGACCTCCCACCTCTAGCGGCCGGAAGGCTCTCTGCTGATTAAGTTAGTCCTGATCGAAGATGAACTGTGAACTGTAAGCACAAGAGGGTGAGAGAGCAAATTAACATGTACCGTTCTCAGGTGGATGAACTCCCGCTTATATACTTCAGCCTTCCGGGTTTCCATCTTCTCGCTGGAAATGAGGTCTTCCTCGGACTTCTCGTCCCTTCTCCTCGTGTATGATGTGTGCTTGCCACATTCTCGACAAGATCGCATGTCTGCACGCGTTTTGCTGTTCTTGGGGACTGGATGTTTTCTTGGGAAGGGAGAGTCTGACACGCATGCTGTCGCACCGCCCTCTGGCTGACTGACACGTGGATTCCTCATCTGCAGTCCCTTCCCGCACTGTTTTACTGGATGCCACACTGGTGGATATCGGTCGCACAGGGTCAACCTAATCCGTGCAGCGGGCTTTGCTGGGACACGTGTCCAGCTGTACCAGACTCGGTCTGACATGTGCCGTACTGGATAACTATTTGTCGTGCTGCAGGATGTCTAGCCGCACTGCCGCTGTAGGTTTGAGATAGTGCGGCTATGCCCCTGACACGTGGCAGAATCTGATTTATCCCACCATAATTGCCCCTAGCTCTGGCTGCTTCAGCCGCACAGCGGAAGTGGGCAGAGCTCCCAGTCTTCAAAACACTGTCATCCCAATATCCGGATAAGGCCCAACCACCATTTCTTGAAGCGGCGCCTCATTAAATGCGCATTTATTGGGTGGCCCCCACGCACACTGCGCGAGGTAGATTGTGACCGTTGGGAATGATGGGTAATGCACGTGTCGTTGCTTTGGGAAAGGTGCGGGCGCGCACCTATAAAGCTGACCCTTTACCAAAATTCAAAAACTGCTCCTTCTTCTTCCTTGCACCCTTCTGAATCTCGAACCTTCTGAACTTCGTCTCTCTTCTGCTCTTTCCTTCTGTGTAAGTTGCGTCTTCTTTGCTCATGGGTTACTTCAGATCGTTGGTCGATACTACTGAGGGACTCGAAGCCTTCAGGTCTGAGTACGGGATCTCAGACGACGTATGGATCGAGTTGGCTCCCCCTGATTACAATAGGGAGAGGGATGATTCAGACACTCTCCATGTCCGTCTGATTCATATTGTGGAGGGTGGAGTTCGATTCCCCCTCCATCATCTTCTTCGGCATTTCCTGTGGAATCTGAATCTCACCCTTATGCAAGTAGCAGCCAACACAGTCCGGGATGTGATGGGCGTCGCTGCCTTGAACCACCATACGGGTTCAAGGATGACCATTTGGGAGATTCTATACCACTATACCGTCAATCGTACTGGTGGTAATTCCTGTTACTTGACGAGTCGTGTGAACAGGGCTCGACTGGTCGAGTGGCTTCCGGACTCTGCGAAAGGGGACGACGATGATTTTTTTATCGTAACTGGAAACTGGGAGTTCTCCCAAGGGCTCGAAAATAGATTATCCAGTTCCTCGCAGAGATGGGCCCCTCGTTAATTCTCTCCTTTTCCTTTTTCGCTGTTTCTTTACTGCTTTCTCGAGATAGTTATCTAACTGTTTGTTTGTCGCTCTGCTGCAGATGCTTTTGTGAATCGCAACTCCCTCAACAATCCAAACTACAAGCACCGAGAGGTCAAAAGGGCTCTCGACTTTCATCACCCATTCGTGGAACTCATAGATAGGTTTGTTGACAGACTTTTGGGTTACACCCCGCACTACCGAGGGTACCGCGGCGCTCGGCGGCCTGCAACTGAACTTCAAATCGCTCCTCCCGCACCTGCTGCACCTGCTCCTATCCCCCTGGTTGACATCTCCGGAGAAGAAGAGGACAGCAGCAGTAAAGAGGGAGAGGGAACTTCAGAAGAAGATAGCACAGAGAGTGACGATCTCGCTGTGATTGACAGGTGGGAGGAAACTACTGAGCCTGCTGATCCATCTATTGCCGGTCCATCCACTCGGGAGCCGCCCAACCTCGTTCCTGATCGGCGCGTTTTGCGCGACTGGGCTGACCAAGAAGAACATACAGGCCACTGAGGCGACATGTCGGCATTCGCCCTTGCGGAAATTGCTAGGAGGACCCAAGTTGCTGGGAGGACCCTGGGAGGTCGCTCACTCACTCCTCCGCGGGGAGTAGCTCCAACTGGCGGTGAAGCGGTAGTCCCGCCTGCCACTGCCAAGGTAACCCCTCCTCTATCTCCTCAGCCCCGTACGGAAGTCCCCAAAGTGGCTGATCTACCCCCGCGCGTTGCTCCAAAATGCGTGGCTGATCCACTTGAAGATCCTGCGGTGGCCAAGAAGAAAAAGAAGGATCCTGCTGAATCTGGGCAGCAACCTCCTATTGCCGATACTGCTGGGAGTTTTGCTGGACCATGGGATCTCATCATGATGAGGGACGACGGGATTCCCATGAGGAAGGGCGACAGAGTCCTGGACGGATCCAACGCCCGTAGGCTGTGCCACGCGGTGATGCTCCCTGTAGACATCGCAGAGGAGCAAAAACAAAGCACTCGGGAAGTCTCCCGTCGCGCGCTGGTTTACTCGTTTAAGGTAATCACCTTCCAATGCTCATGTTTCTATCCGATGTCTCTGCTCCCTGTTTTCTGATTTTTCCTTTCTTTATTTCTGAGCAGGCGCTGCAATGCTCGACTGAGCTGGACTCTCGGATCAGCCTCCTTCAAATGGAAAACAATAAGGCTGCCGAGAAGCTGAAAATCTCAGTTGACATTGTGAAGGAACTGAGGGGGAAGCACGAGGAGGACAAAAAAGCGCTCGATGCCTCCCAAGATGAGGTGGCCAGGCTGAAGGGCGTGATTGCCAAGTCTGAAGAGAGGCGACTTAAGGGCTTAGCTGATGCCCGAGCGGAGATGGATTCCAAAACCAAATCATTTGAGGCTGAGAGGAAGGCCTTTGAGGTTGAGCGGGCGTCTATGAACAAGCAGCTCAAAGACAGGAAATTGGAGCTGGAGCTCTCGCAGAAGTATGCCCTGGACTGCTATAATGTGGCCTATGAGAAGGGTGTTGCCGTCACCAAGACTGACTACGAGCGGCAGTTCCAGGAGCAGCTTCCAGAGATCAAGGATGTGTTCTTTCTGGAGATCTGGCACCTCGCCCTGGATACGTGCGACATTGCAGAAGATTCCCCTCTACGGAGAGAGCATCCCTTGCCCGGCTTAGATGCCCCTCCAGCTGCTTCTAATGACGGACTTCCTCCAGCGTCTATTAATGGGGCCTCTGCCTCCACGGCTGTTGCTCCTCCTGCTATTCCAGCCACTGAGTGCCTTACTGAAGGTATCCTCCCAGATACTCCTGTTGCCGGTCTAGTGGAGAACACCGTTGGGGAGGAAACGGTGGAGAAGGCTGCCGAGGAGAAAGCCTGATTTTTCTTTGTTTTGCCCTTTCTTTTTCTTTCTTTGTTTTACTGTTTTCTTTTCTTTCTTTGTTTGCTGTATTTGTACCCAACTCTCTTTTATTTCTTTGGCCTTTACTTGTTTTGAGATCAGTTCCTTGGGACTTATGGTCCCCTGTAAGATTCTGATCTCGGGACAACTATCTCAAGCATTATCTGCTCGGGACCATTGCCCCTAGTAAGGAAGAGGAGGCCTGGCGAGCGTCGGCTTCCTTACTCCAAATATGTTGTCGAATACTGATAACTGATTGTGGGTAAAATCGGATATTCATTGATGACAAGTGGTCTTGATACATTCTGCCGGAATACAAGTGTTACTGAAAAAACTTTTTGAGGTTGGAGACATTCCAGGTGCGCGGGACCTTGCCTCCATCCAGATCTGTCAATCGGTATGCTCCCAAACCTGCTTTGCCGATCACCTTGTAGGGCCCTTCCCCATTGGGTCCCAGTTTGCCATCTGCTGGGTCTTTGGTGTTGCCAAGGACCTTCCTCGAGACCAAGTCTCCGACGAAAAATTCCCATGGGTGCACCCTCCTATTGTGGAATTTGGCCAGTTGTTCTTGGTAAGAGGCAAGCTTGATCAGTGCTCTTTACCTTCTTTCTTCTGCGAGATCTAGCTGTATGGCTAGAGCCTTGTCATTGCCCCCTTGCTCGACTAAATCAGTTCGTATGGTGGGGATGCCAATCTCTAAAGGGATGACTACCTCTGTGCCGTATGCTAGGGAGAAGGGGGTTTCACCTGTGGATCTCCTGGGCGTTGTGCGGTAGGCCCATAGAACTAGTTGCAATTCGTCCACCCACCTTCCCTTGGCTTTATCCAGTCTCTTCTTGATACCGTCCAGGATTTTTTGTTGGATGCCTTAGTTTGGCCGTTGCACTGCAGGTAACTGACTGAGGCGTAAAATTTTCTAATCTTGTAGGTTGAACAGAATATCTTGAACTTGTCCTGGAATTAGGTTCCATTGTCCGATATAATGGCATATGGAATTTCAAACCTGGTGATGATGTTCTTCCAAACGAACTGCTCCGTGTTATGCTCTGTGATCTTGGCAAGTGGTTCTGCCTCGATCCACTTGGTGAAGTAATATGTTTCCACCAGGAGATACTTCTTCATACCCTTTGCTTGTGGCATGGGCCCTACGATGTCAATGCTCCACTGATCGAAGGACCAAGGACTCGTGAGTGGCGCTAGGTCTGCTGAAGGCGTGTGGATAACGGGCGAAAACTTCTGGTATTTTTCGTAATTTCTGACGTAGACCTTAGCATCTTCTTGCATGTAAGGCCACCAATATCCCTGGGAGATGGCCTTGTGGGCTATGGAACGCCCACCAGTATGGCTGCCGCACACCCCCTCGTGGATTTCAAATAGAAATCGTTGAACAAGGTCAGGGTGTACACAACGCAAGTACGGCCCTGTAAAAGATTTTCTGTAAAGAATCTTCTCTAAAGAGAGCCAGTACTTGGTTGATTTGATTCTTATCTTGTGAGTTTCCTTCTTGTCTGTGGGGAGCTCATCTCGTGCCAGATAAGCGACGATTGAATCCATCCAGCTCGGGCCTGTATCCAAATCAAAAGTCTCATCAGAGTCCGTCGATTGGATACTCGGTTGAGACAGTGAATCGACGCTCACTGTGCGGTGGAGCTCGGAGGGTACGGAGGAGGCCAGGCAGGCCAAGGCATCTGTGTGGCTATTTTGTCTGGAGCTGATCTGAACCATCTCTGTTTTCTTGAATTGTTGGAGAAGCTTCTTGGCTAGGGTTGCATAGGACGCCATCCTGTCATCCTTAGTGGCATATTCTTCTGAAAGCTATTTGACAACGAGATGACTATCACAGTGAATGAGCAGATCTTCAGCTCCGCACCTCCTCGCACTTTTTAGCCCTGTGATCAGTGCTTCGTATTCTGCCTCATTGTTGGAGGCCTTGAAAGATAACCGGACTGATTGCTCCAGGGCCAGTCCTTCCGGGGAGAACAGGACAATGCCCATTCCTGATCCTTTGTTGCATGCTGGTCCGTCCACAAAGAGCTTCCACTGTTCCTTTGTGCGCGGCTCATCAACATCTGGTAGCGCAGGATGAATGGAGGTTGCTTGCTCGTCCGGTGTCCGCGATGGGGGTGTCTGTACGGGTTCATGTGAGAATTCTGCTACGAAATCCGCGAGGACCTGACCCTTCACCACTGTACGGGGGACATACTTGATGTCGTACTATCCCAACTCAACCGACCAAGCCGCAACCCTTATTGACAGGTCAGTCTTTTTCAGGACAAACCCAATAGGGTGGACGATTGGTACTTTTATCGTGTGAGCCAGGAAGTAATGTTGTAACTTTCTTGAAGTCATAACTAGTGCTAAAATCAACTTCTCCAAAGGAAGGTACCCGGTTTCAGCGTCTAACAGTGTCTTGCTGACATAGTATAATGGTTTTTGCTGCCCTTCTTCCTGCTTGACAAGCACCGCGCTTACCGCGTGCTCTGATACCACTAGATAAGTGATCAGCACATCCGGCTCATACATGGCGATCTGATGATATCCTCTGTAGGCGTCTAGGAAGCTCATCCGCTTGTATCCCGCTGTGGAATCCACCAGTTGATCGATTTTCGGCATGGGGAAGCTGTCCTTGGGGCAAGCCTTGTTCAAGCTTGTGAAATCAACACATACTCTCCAGGTCCTGTTCTTTTTCTTAACCACGACAGTATTGGAGAGCCACTCTGGGTAGTAGACTTCCCTGATGGCATCTGCCTGGATGAGCCGGTCAACTTCCTCTATAACTACTTCTGAATGTTGTGCGGCTGATCGTCTCCTCTTCTGCATTACTGGCTTGTGGCAAGGATCGACGTTCATCCGATGACATATTATGCTTGGTTGTACCCCTGGCATCTCCTGTGGGGTCCAAGCAAATACGTCGATGTGATCCTTCAACACTCGGATCAACTCGGCGGCATCCGTCTCAGGGAGTTCGTCCCCGATCAAGTAATACCTTTCATCGTCGGTCTCGTGTGCGAGAACCTTTCTCAGATTCTCGACTACACGGGTGGAGGGATCCACACCTACATCCTCCAAGACAGGCTGGTCGGGGACCTTGATAGACTTTACATGCTCGCCATTGGGACTGGATTTGATGGAAGCCATAAAGCAGTTTCTGTCTGACTTCTTGTTTCCTCTGATACTTTCGATTCCCTTGGGTCCAGGGAATTTAATAATCTGGTGGTAGGTGGAGGGGATGACCCACATTTTGTGCATCCAAGTACGCCCAATGATGGCGTTATAGGCTGAAGGCACATCTACCACCAAGAACTCTGTTTCCATAGTCACATTCCCTACTCGGACTGGGAGGGTGATGACTCCCAAGGGCCATACTGGCTCGGCACTGAACCCGATAAGTGGAGTCCTGGTTGACTTGAGATCTGCTTGGGTGAACCCCATTCTTTTGAAAGGCTGAAAATACAGAATGCCGGTGGAGCTGCCCTGATCCACCAAGATCCTTTCAGTATCGTACTTGTTGATGTTGAGGGTGATCACCAACGCGTCGTTGTGTGGGAAGAATACACCGTCCAGGTCCTCCTCCGAAAATGAAATCTGGAAAGGTTTTCCGCACTGCTCCCTCTGGCACTTCTACCCGAGTTGAAGAACATGTTGCTCGTGGCTTTCGCTTCTATTCTGTGCACGGGACTCTACTTTGGAGCTTGGCTCTATAGCTCCGTGGATCATTGTGATGGTACCAAGTGTAGGGAGGTCCTCATCTGAAGAATTGTCGCATATTTCCACCCATCTGGGCCTGGCATCCTGTCTGGGTGTCTGTGTGATGTACTTCTTCAGATGACCTGCCTCCATGAGGTCCTCCAAGAACTGCTTGTAAATCTGGCATTGTTCGGTCATATGGCCAAACTCTCTATGATAGCTGCACCTGAGTCCCGTTGCCTCCAATTCTGCTTGGTTTCCTCTTTGCTTGGCTGGCCATCTACAGAAAGGCTCGTCCTTCAAGGGATGAACCATTCTGTAGATAGAGGTGTTGAACTTCGTTCTGATGGCTTTGTAGGCCTCAGGGCCTGGTCTGAGCATCCCGTGAGCAGTATGTAGAGTGGCCTCAGCCTCTTCCGCCTTCTCGGGGTGAGATTGCTGGGACGCCTTCCTATTTCTGCTCCTCCTCTTGCCAGTAGAATCCACCACATGGGTCCGGTGCGATCTTTTGGCGTGACGGCCTGCCTCTGCGAGGGCTTCCTCTTCCAGTTTTGCATGTTGCTCCACCCGCTTCATTAGCTCGGGAAAGGCTTCCACTGGGGTCAGAGTCAAGGATTCCATTACTTTCTCACCAAAGGAGAGTCCCAATCTGAACATGGACACGGCCTTCTTCTCAGTGCAGTCCTCAACCTCTATATAGATGTCCACGTATCGTCGGCATACGCTCTGAGAGTCTCATCTAATTGTTTTCTCAATGAGGTCAAAGAGTCAAAGTGCTTTGGCGCAGCTCGACTGGTCATGAACCTACCAACAAAGGTCTCGGCCAACTGCTCCTAGCTGCAAATTGATCGCGACGCTAGCTTGTGATACCAGTTGAGCATTGTCCGGCCCAAACTGGATGCCAACATTCTACAATAGAGGCTCTCGTCCCCTTCGTGCAAGATCGGGGACTGCTGGAAGTCCTTGAGATGCGCCACTGGGTCTGTCCTCCCATCGTACTTTTGAAAACTGGGAAGGCTGAAGCCTCTAGAATCTGGTATGTGGTGATGTCCATGGAGAGCGGGGTGGAGGTGATTTGCTAAATGGCTTTCTTCGCGATCTCCTGGGTCGTTCCACGGCCCTTAAGACGCCCATCGAGCCATGTCCTCATATATTCAAAGTTGGTCGGCGCAGAGTTGACCGGGGCTGGATTCTGCACTCTTCCCGTACGCTCGACCTGTGCGGGAACCCTAGGGGGAAACTGGTCCCTGAGGTCCCGTACGCGGGGTGCTGATGGCTGTTGATGCGAGCTACCTGCGCGGCTGCTCGTTCTACTTTGATTCTCGCTGGGTTGGGGGGTCCCGAGCTACCCTACGCCATTCTCGGCGACGGGGTGGGCCCCTCCTTTCTCTTTTGTTTTGCTAGTGGGTCCTCCACATTCCTTCTGGCACCACCGCCTGGTTTTTAGAAGGGCGAGGGAGGTATTTTCTTGCCTGGCTTGTTTGAACCTCTGAGCACCTCCGTTCATGGCCGTCTGATTTCTGCTTTTCCTCGGGCTGTTTGGCCAGCCTTGTTACCTGCAACTCCAAGCGCTGGATCGCCTGGTTCTGGTTCCTGATGATCTCAGCCAAGTACTCGTCTATGATAGACTTGGACCTAGTGGGGGACAGTGTGTACTCAGAATGAGACCTGCTGTCTCCTTCCTAGGAGTGTTCCATCTCCCTGTCGTTGCAGCGTGGATCTTCTTGGGTGTCGTCCCGGATCCTCAGTGTGTTCCCAGCACCTCTGGCGGGGATTTTAGAGGTCCCTCCCAGGCTAGGAACGCCTCCACGAGTATCCAAGAGACGTGACTGATTGTTAATAACCTTTCTGGGCACTGGAGGAGGATCTGAACGGGTGGCCTCTGGGCACTTATCCTTCCCAACGGTGCTAGGGGTTTCCTTACCGTGGTTCGTCATTTCTTCTCAACCGGTTCTGATCTTTGACTTGCTTTTCTTGCTTTTATGGGTGGATTTCCCACAGACAGTGCCAATTGTGCGAGGGTAAATGTGTTTGTACTACCCTTGCCGGTAAACAGTTACTTTTCTGGTTGTCTTGTCACTTGGCCAAATTGCTCCAACTTTACCTGATCCTGCGCTCAAAGATAACAGTTAGAGGACCTCCCGCCTCTAGCGGACGGAAGGCTCTCCGATGACTAAGTTAGTCTTGATCGAAGATGAAGTGTGAACTATAAGTACAAGAGGGTGAGAGAGCAAATTAACATGTACCGTTCTCAGGTGGATGAACTCCCGCTTATATACTTCAGTCTTCTGGGTTTCCAGCTTCTCGCTGGAAACGAGTTCTTCCTCGGACTTCTCGTCCATTCTCCTCGTGTATGATGTGTGCTTGCCACATTCTCGACAAGATCGCATGTATGCACGCCTTTTCTGTTCTTGGGGACTGGATGTTTTCTTGGAAAGGGATAGTCTGACACGCATGTTGTCGCACCACCCTCTGGCTGACTGACACGTTGATTCCTCGTCTGCAGTCCATTCCCACACTGTTTTACTGGATGCCGCGCTGGTGGATGTCGGTCGCACAGGGCCAACCTAATCCGCGCAGCGGGCTTTGCTGGGACATGCGTCCAACCGTACCAGACTCGGTCTGACACGTGTCGTACTGGATAACTGTTTGCCATGCTGCGGGATGTCTAGCCGCGCTGCTGTTGTAGGTTTGAGATAGTGCGGCTATTCCCCTAACACGTGGCAGAACCTGCTTTATCCCACCACATAGATATTTTCCAATAAGAAGATCCTAACTTCTATAAAGAACAAGATTAGATAAACACCCTACTTTGATTCAATAATTTCCCAATTAAAGAACTCAAAGTAAATTTATGCAATTGATCAAAAATCAATGAATTTCAATTCAATTAATTCATCAACACAACTAATTAATTTCTAAATCAAATAGTTTGCATAAATAACAAAATTAAAACTCACAACAGTCCATGCTTTGTTGTATTCCACCCTCATTTTTCTGGCTATTCCCATCAGGTTCTTGTAGCAAGGTTTTGAGTAGAGATGATCAATACCAAGAATATAGCGGTCTATCATTCCAACAACATTGCAGGCAGGTCCAAGATCCCCCCTAGTAGAACATGTCACCTTGTAAACAAAGCTGCTGTTTGACGGAAGCCAAGGAGAAGACATTGAGTTTAACATCTCAAATTTCCAATCTGGAACATACAGACATTATGTCAATCCCGAGTATACTTCCAACAATGCACCTGTAATGTACCAGTGATGAGAATAATTTCTGAAAAATTCTACTCCGCTCCACCTTCGACATGGAAGCCATATCTCGCACGAAGCTGCGACAATATATCCAATAGATATCCTCTGCAAGATGCCCATCCAACGTATTCTTTCGATGTCAACGTCATAGGTCAAAGAAGTTATTCCATGCAGATAACCACAGCTGTTGCATGAACAGTCCGGAATCCCTTTCTAACATTGCAACGGTGGTTTCCCAATGTGATCCACGAATAGTTTAGCCTTCAATCATCATCATTCACGACTGCTACAATCTGTTTTTAAACCTCTTGCAACGAACCGAACAACAAATAGCCGCTGATGTTCTTCTTCCCGCTACCCGTCGCTTCTTAGGAACTGGGGTTCTTTCTTTTTTTCTGCTGAACGAAAACTCTCTGCGACGCACTTTGTTCTCTCTTCGAATCTTTCCAAAATCTCCAGCCCTTTATTGCCAACCCTTAGCCGCTGCTCATATAGGCTGTATCTATATAAATGTGTCGCCTTTTCCTTCTTGAAGTTGTTATAGAATTTTTGATATGAAAATTATTAAGATTTTATAAGATAAAATCTCATAAAATGCACCCTTAACTCTTCCGGTCCTCCAGAAAACTTCGGTACAACGGCTCGTACCCCAGCAGAGAGGGAACATCACTTCTCTTACAACTCATCAGTGCGGCGATCCGTTCATACGACGCCTCTTTTCTCAGAGTACCCAAAATCTTGGAGACATCTGCACAAGGAACAAACGTATTCCGATAAGCCAGTGACTGCCGGGCATTTTGAGAAGAGAAAGATTGGGCCTCTGACCTGGATTGCCCGGCTTCGTCGGAACTGGGTTCAAGCACGGTTCCTCCGGCACGAAGTTGTATTCTCCAAAAAGCTAGATATAAGTGTCCGCCCACTTATCGGAGTCCGGCAGCCTCGAGATGACATCCTCGTAAGGCTTGCGAGCAGAAAGAAAGTATCGTACGGATGCCCTATTGCGAGAGAGGGAAAACATTCACATGAGGTCCGCCACGTAGAAGTCCAAATTATGCCTTGCGCATAGCACCTGAAAAGATCTGATTATCCAATAGCTGTTGGTCGAAAACTGGTTAGCGGAAAGTTTGAACACGCATAGAAAAAAATCGAGGGTGGCGGTCTATGGGGAATCTCAGCCCTCCTTCGGCGATCGCCATCACAGGAACGATTATTTGCTCCTCCGCATAGATAACCTCCGACCCCACCTCAGCAACGGTAATAGACGATGGAATGTGGAACCAATGGTAGAAGGCATCAATTTCTCGGAGCCCGCCGCGAAAGTAGTACAAATAAGGACAAGGCCGACTCCCCTGAGTCTGGAGCGTCCGACCTCCAAGGTCACGTCTTGCGCATGGATCCCTCATAAACCCTACATGAGCAGACTCTTCCTCATCCGAAAAATGTCGAACCGTGGAAGATCTCCGGTGAGGTGAAGCCGGCTCAGAATTAGCAGACTCTGAAGAAGCCATGGCTAATGATTCGCTAGAAGTCAGTCGGAATGACGAGTCGGAATCATCGTTCGAACTAGACAAAGAGCTCAGAGTAACTATCTCAACCATTGCGACCGAGGGAGAGCGTCCGAAGGCAAAAGAGCTCTGCAGATGATCTGCAAGTCGGGAGTATGTCCCAAACAGTCGATCCCAGCAGCCAATTTATAGGCCCCGCCCAGGTACAACTTACAGTTATCAATAATTAATTCTTTACGCGAATATCGAAGCAAGCCATTTGACCAACGAATCAGGGCATGACACAGTATCAGTACAGACAGAACTATCCCCCAGAAGTAAAGCGTCCGTCGACTTAGAATCAATCTTTTCTAACAATGTTGGAAAAGATTGAGGGGCTATTGTGGTAGCCGGACCTTGGCTTTGAGGGAACAAAACCGCCCGGTCAGATCAGGTGCCCTCGGGCCCTAACGATCCTAAGGCCCTCGACCCATCGATCTTACAGACCTTCAGCAGATGCTTTCTGGCAGAATCACGTACGTCCCAGAATCGCCTGGGGATTGTCGGACAAACACTGTTCTCCGGATACCATGCCGATCGGCGGAGCATCGGTGCAGTTCTTGTGGAAAGGACGCATCTCTCGGCCGACCGGCTATATAGCAGAGAGTCCATCCTCCGTCAATGCCCCAACATAAGCATCTCGAACGTCTACTTGCGGATCCCCCATCCGTACGATCGATCTGGCCCGTTAACCGTACTCGACCCTCTCAGGCTTTCCACGTGCACCATTCGGGGCCAATATCGCACGGGGGAGACCACGACGCGCTATTCATATGCCAAACTTGAGCCCTAAGCCAATTGACCACTATAAATACCCCTTAAAGGGTACTGTTCAAGAGACCTGATCCCTAACGAAAACCGTCTGGCCTCACTGTATTTTTGCTTTCTCCCTCAAATAAATAAACTAACTTAAGCATCGGAAGCACCGTTGGTCACAACCGGCCGGCGAGCACTAACCCTTGTTTCGCTGGAGCCAAGCAGGAGGACCCCTTTTCTTGTCTTTTCAGGGACCCACACAAGCTCTGGGACCAGATTCCGACCAAGTGATCCAGACCCACACAGCCGTCGTAAGGGTCCAACCGAGCCACAGCCACGACAAGGGTCTTGGTAAAAGTTATACAAATTCCAAAATGTCTAGAAAAATTCTTTGATCCATGTCTAAGGCTTGGAAAACCAAAGCCTTTATTATTATTCAAACTATGGATTTTCTACTTGTACACTTGACGGTCTTATGGGTGCTTTGATGACCGAGGAAATGCATTTTAAGCTTAGTGAGGAGCCACCAAAGCCAAGGAAGGACATCGCCTTCAAAGCCTTAAAGTATGATGAATCATCCACTGATTCATCGGAAGATGAAGACACGACACTCATTACAAGAAACTTCAAGAAATACTTGAAGTCAAAGAAGGGAAATTGGAGAAACTTCAAGAAGGAGGAAAAGAAGGAAGATGTGTAAAGAAAACCCATAATTTGTTTCGGGTGCAACAAACCCGACCATGTAAGGTCAAGGTGTCCACAACTCAAAACGGCATATAAAAAGGGCTTCAAGCAAGACATGCTTGCGACATGGGACACTAGTGAAAGTGAAACGGACAATGCTCAAAGGAAGTTGCAAAACTTTGTCTCATGGCCAAGGACTCAAATGAGTTATCATCTTATCTCGAACTTCAAAATACATTTGATTCCTTATTCAACGATTTTGAAAAATTGAAAGTCAAACATAAAAATGTTAAAGATATAGCTAAGGATCTTTCAAACGAGTTATATGAAATTCTTGAAGAAAACGCTTTACTTGAACAAGAGATTGATTCTTTAAAAGAAGTCCATAAGGATGAAA
>NMUG010000433.1:0-22585 GCA_002855965.1 Monotropa hypopitys | reverse complement strand
GTGATTTGAGGTCATTCGGGAAAGTGGTATGTTGTATGAGTCCACAGTGGTTTTTGGTTCTTTGGTTACTTGGTTGTCGGTTATTTGGTTTGTAGAACAACTTAAGAGATAGTCTTGTGATGGAATTGTCTCGATTGGATAATTGACCTTATTGGATGATTTAGGTGTTAGACCTATTTTGGTATGCCTTGGTGTTTGCTCGATGAGCTGTTGTTATGCTATGAGCTAGGAAAGTGGTTGAGGATTTTAGTTCTCCTTGATGTTTTGGAATGGTAGTGCGCGTGTGACTATCTTGTGGTTCTGACCAAAAGTAGCATCTGGGTTTCTACCTGTTGGGTGATAGTGTAGATACAAATTGATTTTTGTCGAAAGATAGAAGCGTAGTGGTCATGCCTGATGACTTAGAGTTTGGGATGCAGATTCAACGTGAAGTCATTATTTTGGAAGGAAGGAATGGTTTGGGTTGAATGAATGAGGCCTTATGGCAATGTTAGCGTGTTCTCTTGAGTTGTTGTGATCAAAAGATAAGTGTTCAGATTTTGGAACTTGTAGGGTTAGTGTTTGATGCACTTGGGGATGTCCTAATGGATGGATCGAGATGACTTGTGTGGTTGGTTTGTGATTTGAAGATAAAAGTAGAGTTTACTTTCTCAATTTGGCATAAGGTTATAGGAGGTGCATTGGGTCTTGGGTGATTCTTTCGCTTCTTCTTGATTTTGGAATGTGGTTGGTCGGGTGTCTCTCTTTCTCGGCATTTGAACTTCCTCCTTGCTTAACCTTTGCGGGATCGGTGAGTGGATGTCGTCCTTGGTGTCTTGTTGACTCTTCGACTCCTTTGGATCAATGTGCTTGATTGATGGTCCCTACCATCATTGTTGGAAATGTTGTCGCGTACACTCGTGCTTTATCCTTGTCGTTACTAGGATTCCTTGTTCTTCGGTAGTGTACGATTTAACTTCTCGTATTTCTCGTTGGCACTTATTAGCGATTGCGGAAGCTGTGCGTTGTTCGAGAAATCTTCTTGATTCTTGTTTCCAACTTCTGACGTTGCGACTGGCTTTTGCCATCTTCTTGTCGATGGTTTATAGTACGTTTATAGTCATGGCGCTTGTTGTGGCTGTGATGCATTGTTCGTCTCGCGCGTAGTGATTTATCTACCTCGTAGAATTTGTTTTCGGGAATCATATCCCTGTGTGGCGCACTCTTGTCTCATGGGTTGTCTTCCTGCATTCATTCTTGTTCACCATATCTTCGTGCGAATCCAGATTGTTGTCGTATCTGTTGGCGCCGTGTCCGTCTGCTTTTGGACACTCCTGTTCTGCGATGTTGTCTCTCTTTAGAGATTGTTTGAGAGTGTATTGTGGGATTGGTTTGTGGTTGGTGTGATCAGTGAGACGAGTCTACTGGTGTGTTGTGTAGCCGTGTTGCGAGTGTTGGGGTAGAACGTATGTGTTTCTTTGAAGTCGACAACACCGACTTGGATTGTGGTGAAGTTTGTCATGACCGGTGTGCGTAGTACGTGTCATGTGGTATAGGAATGAACATGAAGGATTGTTTTGAGAAGGTGACTGACCAGCACATCTCAAATCAAACTTCATAGTCATTCTGGTACCGCGCTAGGTGTGTGCGGGTTGGTTTGTGAGATTTTGGTTGTTCGGTTCTTCTTTGGGTGACATTGTGGTCGTTTGGTGTGATTCGGGTGGCACGGTTGTTGTGTGACCATTCCTTGTGGGTTGTCTTACTTTCAAATCCAGCTTCGTATCGGTTGGATTGTTCCTACCTTGTTCGGAAACCTATTTTGGGGTTATTTTGCGCGTTCGTGATGATAAAGTCGTTGTGGACTTTTTTGCGGTAGTCGAAACCGGCTCTTGTATTTTTAAAAATTTTAGAAAAAAATTTGGAAAAATCGGAGTATCCGTATCGTGTCCGTACCGTATCCACGTATCGGTACCGTACTGAAGTATCCTTGACATATCGGAGTATTCTCGGCATATCCTAGACGTATCCTTGGCATATCGGCGTGTCCTCGGTGTGTCCTCGGCGCGTCGGCATATCCTTCGCGTGTCGGCGTATCCGCGTCGTGTCCCTCGTATCCTGGACGTTTCGGCACATGGAAATTTTCCCGTCATGTCCACGTCGTGTTGTGGCATGTTCTAGATTTTTGTGAAATTTCTTTGAAATTTTTCGAGGCGATATTCTTGCGGTTTGACCTCCGTATCATGTTTCTTGTTTGAAAATGCGCATCTCTTGCTAGTTCGATCGTTTGGGGAATGTTTGGTTGCGCGAAAACCACTTTTTTGGACGTTTATATCTCTCTTGAGGACATTTTCTATTTGCTTGCATTCGGTTCTTTACTGGCATTTCTCGCGTTGCGAAGTGTTGCGGCGTGTTGCACGTTTAAGGAAGTTGGTGATTTGTTCAGTTTGCGATTGTCGTTGGGCGTTTGTTTTGGGCTAAATCATTATCTATTGCGGATCTCTTTTGGCATTATTTGTTAGTTGGTGGAGTTGTTTCAGTTGGGAACTTCCTTGTCGTTGTTGTCGGTTCTCTTTGCGAACCCATTCAAGTGTTTGGTGCTTCGGGCGGTGTTCTCCTCGTGGTGTTGTGTTTTGACTCTTTGTCCTGGAAATTTTGAGGACGAAATTTTTGTAAGGAGGGTAGTTTGTCACACTCTGTAAATTTTAACTCGATTTGTATTCGTCTCGATAAACAATTTGTTAGAAATCCGCCTTAAAATGAGTTCTCGGGTACCTAAAATATTCATTCCATCGTATCGAATGTAAACATATAGCTTGGAAGTCTTATCGAAACTTTTCGGATTATTTTGGATCGATCTAGGGCTTGTGGGGATGGTTGAAGACCTCCATAGCAGCAAACTTGGCATTCTGATGCATGTTGCATCGGTGCAGCCCTTTGGTGCACCGGTGCAGGAGTGCTTTTTGGTCTTGCATCGGTGCAGGCACTTGTTGCACTGGTGCAGATTAGCTCCTGTAGGTTCTGTTGAGGTTTGCATCGGTGCAGGTATGGTTGCACCAGTGCAGGGGTGGTTTGCATCGGTGCGGGTGGGAGCTGCACCGGTGCACAAAGGTTTTGAGTGAGGCAGTAAGGTTTTGCATCAGTTGATGCATCGGTGTAACGGGGGTTTGTACCGGTGCAGATCTGACTTGCACAGGTGCACCTGCTGTTCGGACTTCATCATTAATGGCAAAGTTGTTATTTTTCCTAGGGGCCCTATATATCTAACCCTTGAACGATTTTGGGCATTCTTGCCCTATTTTTCCAGATCCTACTCTCTCTCTACCTCCCTCTTCTCTCCCTCTCCATTCTCTCTAAAATTTTGGGAAATCCATGGGGTTTTGGATCAAAAACCCTTCTCAAACGTTGCTCTCATCTCCTCCCTCTACGCGACAATGGGCTTGGATCGTTCATCAGAGCACGACCCTCACCTAGGGTTTCCTTGGAGCATTGTTTAAGGTAGAGATTTCTACTTCTTGTGTTTGTAATGTTGGTGTTCTTTATTCTCCCTTCAATGCTTTCAAGAAATTTCGTATGTCAAGGGTAGATTTCGAATTTATGCTTGTAGGTTATTCGTATCGTTCAATTGGTTGAGAATGCATGTCAATTAGGGTCTTGATGAACTCCATACGAAGTCAATTTATCAATTCTTGACTCTACTTTGAAAACCCCGAAATTTTACAAAAACCCTAGATTTTGAATGTTGGGCTAAATTGAGTTTTTTAAATTGAAATGATCAATTAGTGGATTGGTTGAGCTCCTTATGAAGTCAATTGGTCGAATTTTCGTTTACTTGTGAAAAACCCCAATTTTGGGTGACTTACCCTAACACATTGATTTTAAAATGATTTGGGGAAAATGGTCAAATTGTGGTTTGTATGATCCATTGGTGGGGCTACTTAGTGTTTGACACGTTTTGGTAATGAAACGGAATGTTTTGGTAAGAATGAAATGAACGTCACATTTGTAAAACTATGTTGACTAGGAGGTTGTTGTCATAGGTCACACGGAATGATTGAATGAAATAACAAAAATGTGGCACTTAACTCTATACGAGGAACTTGAGTTGGCTAGACTATTCGGGTAGCCGGATTTTGGTACCTTGGGTGGCTTGTCTTGCACCCACGACATTGCGCAATGGGGGTTTGTAGGATCCTCCCAACGAGTTGGGAAAATTCTTGGAAACATGGGTTAGTCGGTTGATCCCCAACTATCTCGGAATTAGCCAAAACTCAATATGTTATTTGATATTGCCCTTATTATATAAAAGGTGCGGAATGGAAATTGGAACACTTTGAATACGTTTGGAATAATGAAAATGAGTCACTTTGATAGCTTAAGGAGTTGGTATGTTATAAATCAATCTCCTTGGAAATTGTGGGAAATTGGTATACTAGAAACCAATGTTTTGAAAGTAATGGAAATGATTCGTTTAAACGATGTCGAATGTAGTACTTGGACACTTTCTACTCTTGGCCTTGTCTAGGCAAGTGTTTGGATAATGTTGGTTATACTCGCTCCTTTGTTTCGAGTCTTGGTCATACACAAGTGTTTTACTACTTTTCACTAATGAGTCAAAGGTGGAACTTCGAAAAAAAAGAAAATATTTTTAAACATAATGAGATCCATTGCATTGCATCATTTACATTCTTTGTATTGTCACACATTTGTACCCAATATTATAGACGTTAGGAGATAGATTATCTCTACCAGGCGGTGGTGCCTCACCCTCTACTTTTGTAGGACCTTTCCTCCTTGACTTGGAGTGGTTGTGGGATCCTTTATTGGACTTGGAGCTGGACTGGACAGTAGATGATAGGTTGCCTTACTTTTCAGTTTCAGCGCTTCTTTTCTTTTCTGTTGGTCGCCTTGTACAAGATAAATTTATAAATCCTATTTTAGCCTTTCTCTTTTATTTGGGGCACTGATGTACAGGGTTGTGTTATAAAACCCTTTTTGCCTCCTTTCAGTTGTATTTCATTTTGTATCAAGCAAGCATTGTAATAATCCTAGTTTGTGGGTAGTGTGGTATGTTTGTTAGTTTTTTACCCTTTGTTTGGATACTCGTTACCTACATCTAACACTTCTCAAAAAAAATATACTTCAAAATTTGGAAGTGTTACAGATGAGTTGCTAACCTTGGTCTACAAGGAGAAGAAAAGGACGAGTTGGTGGAAGACCATACCCAAGAGTTTGATGAGGAAGAAGTGGTGGAAGCTAATGAGGGAGTGGTTCTAGTTGTCGACAGATTGCTGTATTCCCCAATGTTAGAATCTGAGACTCAGAGGCACAAAATTTTCCACACTCGCTGTACGGTGGGCTAGAGAGTGTGCAAGCTGATTATTGATGGAGGGAGCACGGATAATATAGTTCCCCGTACTATGGTGGACAAGTTCCAACTGAAAATAGAAGCCCATCCCAATCCATACAAGATTGGTTGGATTAACGACGATGGAGAAGTAAAGGTGACTGAACGGTGCACAGTTCAACTTTCCATTGGATAGAAATACAAGGATGAGGTAGTATGTGACGTGATGGATATGTCGGCTTGCCATTTGCTTTTGGGACGACCATGGAAATTTGACGTTGGTTCTACCCACAATGGTCGTATCAACACTTACTCTTTCATGCACCACGGGACCAAGATTACTTTGGTTCCTATAGGAGGACGGAAGCCTACAGAGACCCACAGTGTCAGCAAAACTCTATTAGTGGTGCCAAAGTTGGGAAAAGAAGAGCTGGAGGAAAATGAGGTGCATGTGGTGGTGGTAAAGTGAGAGAGATCGCAGCCGACCAGCATGCCTGCCGAGCTGGAACCTCTTATTGAAGAGTTCGGCTCAGTCCTTTCAGTCAAACTACTAGACCGTTTACCCCCAGCGCGGGAAATACAACACTAGATAGACTTGATCCCAGGATCGCGTCTCCCGAACTTACCACACTACAGAATGAGTCCAACCGAGCATGCTGAGCTGCAGAACCAGATAAGCGAATTGATCTGAAAGGGCTTTCTTCGGGAGAGTATGAGTCTGTGTGCAATGCCTGCATTACTGACACCAAAGAAATATGGGAGCTGGAAAATGTGTGTTGACAGCTGAGCTATCAACAAGATTACCATCAAGTAGCATTTCTCCATTCTCAGACTTGAAAATATGTTGGATCAGTTGGCAGGGGCCACAATCTTTTCCAAGCTGGATCTAAAGAGGGGATACCATCAGATTAGAATCTGCCTAGAAGACGAGTGGAAGACAGCCTTCAAGACCAAGGATGGCCTGTATGAGTGGCTTGTTATGCCATTTGGTCTATCCAATATCCCGAGTAAATTCATGCAACTTATGACCCAGGTACTCCGACCTTTTATTGGATTATGTATTGATGTTTATTTTGATGATATCCTAATCTATAACTGTAACCGACAAGAATACACCAACACCTGAGAGAGGTCTTGGTATTGTTAAGAGACAACAGCCTTCATGTCAACTTGAAGAAATGCAGTTTCTTGACCAGCAACCTAGTGTTCTTGGGATTCGTGGTCAGCGCGGATGGATTAACCGTTGACCAAGAGAAGGTCCGAGCTATTCAAGAATGGCCAACACCCACATCCACACACGATGTGAGGAGCTTCCATGGCTTGGCTACATTCTATAGGAGATTCATCAAGGACTTCAGCACCATTGTGGTGCCAATGATAGAGTGCCTAAAGAAGAAGCAGTTTGACTGGACTAGTGAAGCCGAGCAGAGCTTTGCCGAGCTAAAGGAGAAACTATCCTTAGCACCGATTTTAGCCTTGCCAGATTTTGATAAGTTGTTCGAAGTTTATATGGATGCCAGCTACATTGGAGTTGGAACTATTCTATCCCAGGAAGGCCGACTAGTGGCTTACTATAGTGAGAAGCTGAGCGAGATAAGGAAGAATTGGACTGCTTATGAGCTGGAGCTCTATGCGGTTATCCAAGCTCTGATAGTTTGGGAGCATTCTTCATTCATCAAGAGTTTGTGCTCTACATTGATAACAAAGCTTTGGAATTCTTGAACAGCTTAGCAACCATTAATAGGAAGCACGCCAGATGAATTGCTCGTGTCCAAGCTTTCAAATTTATTCTAAAGCACACCACGGTAACCTCTAACCGAGCTGCTGATGCATTGAGCTGTAGAGCATTCTTTCTTGCTAATGCCCGCACAGAGCTGGTGGGGTTTGACTTCCTCAAGGAGTTGTATGGGGAGGATGAAGACTTCTAGGAATTTTGGTCTCAATGTCAACTCAGCAAGACTGGATTAAATGGCTTCCTTTTCCATGAAGGGTATTTATTCAAGAGGAATCGACTGTGCATCTCCAGGTCCTCGTTGCGAGAGTTGCTAGTCAAGAAAATTCATTGTGGCAGACTAGGAGGACATGTGGGTCGTGATAAGACTATCCAGTAGGTAGATGATAGATATCATTGACCACAGCTCAAGCGTGATGTTTGTCGTTTCATTCAAAGGTGTTATATCTGTCAAACAGCTAAGGGTCAAACACAGAACACAGGGCTCTACTCCCCATTACCTATTTTATAAGCACCATGAGAAGACCTGTCCATGGATTTTGTGCTCGGATTGCCCAGAACACAAAGGGCCACAAACTCAATCATGGTGGTGGTTGATAGATTTTCCAATATGACACACTTTGTGGCGTGCAAGAAGACTCATGATGCCTCAAACATTGCCCATCTTTCTTCAGGGAGATTGATCGTGTGCACGGCGTGTCTAAGACGATCATCTCGGACAGAGACAAAAAATTCCTCAACCATTTATGGAGGACATTGTGGTCCAAGTTTGAAACCAGTCTAGAACTTAGTAGCACTTGTCATCCCCAAACGGACGGCCAGACAGAGGTCGTCCATCGCACACTAGGGAACATGCTACGTTGCCTAGCTGGAGACATACTCAAGTAGTGGGACCTCCAGTTACCTCAAGCTGAATTCATATTCAACAACATTCTCAACAGATCCACATGCCACACCCCTTTTTCAAGTTGTGTATCGCCATGTTCCTGCCCACACCTTAGACCTTGTCCGTCTGCCTTCCTAGCTGGGAACTAGCTGAGTTGTCGAGCATAGAGTGACAAAACCTATCCTCACACTCACTGACACCAAAGCCAGATTGGAAGAATCCAACGCCAAGTACAAGTCCCAGGCAGACCAGCATAGGAGAAAGAAGGCATTGAAGGAGGGAGACTTGCTTATGGTTCATCTTCGCAAAGACAGATTCCCATTAGGTATGTACGGCAAGCTGCATATGAGAAGAGTTGGTCCTTGCAAAGTCCTCAGAAAAATCAACGATAACGCGTACAAGGTTGATCTTCCTGATAACTTGCATATTTCTAACACCTTTAACGTAGGGGATCTGGTTGATTACCACCCTCTAAAGCACATAGAAAACTCGAGGACAAGTTTATCTTTAGTGGGGGAGACTGATGCAGGACAGCGTCTGCTCTACAGCCGCACAGCCGAGCTCAGTTCAAAAACAGACCCCAACCGAACTCTAGACTACATCTGACGACCCTTCATTCAGTCGCGCAGCTTATCCTAACAGTCACAGTTGAGTTGCCTGCCAACTCACCTGTTGTCGAGCTGCCTGTCTGCTCACCTAGATCCGAGATGCCACCCGTGGATGACCTGCCAACCTTGCCGCATTGCTTACAGGATGTTCAGCCCAGCGCACCCAGTCCAGCCCGTGCCAGTTCATCCCGTGCACCCGCATTAGCATGGCCTCAACAGTTGAACCTCAGCTCAACCGCCTTGCCGCAGTCCCATTGGAATGAGACAACTAGGGGACCACTAGATATTCTCTAACAATTCTATTATTACCTTTTCAGATTTTGTTAGGATTGTACAATTTGTAATCATTGGATAGGGTTAATTTCATATTTTCACCCTAATTCTTTTATGGTTATTTCGTGTATTATTTCAGGGCTATTTAAGCCTTACGATATAACAATTTTAAGAACTTTTTGATCAATTGAAAACCCTATTTCGAACCAGAGCTTTGTCTCTCTTTCGTTCTTCAGGTGGATTCCTGAGTTGCATGTGGATTCCTGTGCTGGTTAGGTGGATTCCTAGCCCTACTACCGGATTACGGTGATAATTCGACCACTCATTTACAGATTACGGTGTTATTCTGTCCGCCCCATTCACGCCTACCTGCCATGTTCTGTGTCAGTAACAATACCCCAAGAGTTAACATATAAAGCAACTTAATCATGGAAAGATATAAATCCAAAAAGCTCACCACTATACCCCAACAAGTGACAAATACCATGTGATATCGTAGATGGGTACATACAATTCAATCATGTGGTCTTTAGCTATCAAATAACATGATTGATCACATAAAGTCACCCAAATCAAGTATACAAGTGCACAAATGGTAATCTACATATGAAAGAAATCTACACACTCACCTTATATGCGAGAATCACCAATAAAAATCACTTCGTGGCCGTAGAAGGTCCCGACTCCTCATCTGAATCGATAACACTAAGTTAAAATAATATTCGATATGATTTTACTTTACACTCACTAATTAAATAAGTGATTACATTTAACTACTCATTAGGGTTCCAAAATAAGCCCTAACACCTTCCATAAGCCTCACGATCCAACCCTGAACCAAAATCTTTTTGAAAACCCGTGCCATGGATTACCAAATAAGTCTAGAGGGGTGGTGAATAGACTTTTTAACAATTTCTAAAAATATTAAAAACAATTAAAGCGTAACGAGAGAAATTTATTAAATTGAAAAGCACCAAGACACTATTAAATAAACACAATGATTTATTTCATGTATGAACAGTTTAATCAATCATATTTACAAAGATTAATCTCTCGTGAAACAACGGTCTGCGAATCTAAACTATAAAGTTTGATCCGCAGAACACAAATTATTCAGAGTCAATTAAAACTGAGATTTAATGTCTGAACAAAAGGATACACTGAGGTATCTCGTATTCTCGATTTATGAACTCCAAAAACACCGAATATCGATGATAGGCTGAATCATTAATGAGACATACATAATATCACAATGCTTATAACCATTGAGTGTATACATACATATTGTATCACTCTCTGTTCCGTTTGTGCATTAATCAGTCCAAGTAGGTGATACACTGTGTATTCTTAACCATGTGTAAGCACAAACAAAACGATCAATAGTGTATTCCATAAAACAAATATAACAAATACAGTGTATGTAAGAACTCAGTAATCTGTGAGAGTGTGAGTCCTACTCTCTCTGTGTGTATCCCTTTGTGATGTTCTTTCCTTCAAACCCCTATCTGTCTCAATCAAGTTTTTCATTGAAAACCTTCTGCTCCCTCAATATATGCTTACATTCCTCAACAACCCGGAACCCCTCTCTCTGTTTACTTTTCCAATCCCAGAAACCTCCTTACTCTTATACTCAGTCTCATCTAACCCTCAATCTTTCCTCGTCAATTTTCTCAGCCCATATGTACAGCTCAAGATCCCAACGGGACAAAATCAATTTCCGGAAACAAAAAAAACCCTACCATTGCTATGATTTTGAAATCGAGAGTTGGAAACTCGAATCGATTTAGGAATCCAATCAACCATCTGCGAATTTGGAAAGAAATTGTTTGAGAAAAATCCACGAGTCTGGTGCGATTTTTTGCGATGACGAGTGAGTCCTCTGCGATTGAAGGCTGCGATTGAAATCGAGGTCTGCTGCGATTCTTCTAGCTGCTTATTTTGGAATGATTTGGAAGCTTTGATTTTGTAGATGGAAACCCGATGACTATAACCATTGTACGATTTTGGAAACCCTCGCGATTGAAATCGCTCAAATCCGATTTTGCGATTGGAGATCGATCCTCTTGGTGTAGATGCACCCTTCGCGAGATCGATTTGAACCCGAAACGGTTTGGAAAGAACCTGTAGAAGGAATTCGCCATAGCTGGAACTTTGTTGGTCCGAATGTGCAACCAAGAGGGGGCTGAATTGGTCAAAATAAAAACAATGGCCAAATAAAAATTATTTGCAAGAAAGTAAAGACAACTTGAAATATAAACTAATCTAAGTATAGAACAAAGAACAAGATGCAAACTAATATCAAATGTACAATATTGAATCTTGTTAAAGCAACAAACCAACTCCTTTCGTTACACCTCAGTTTTTTAGGGGCTAAGTGGGAAGGTTGCAGTTGCCAGTTTTGGTTTGGTTCTAGTAACAAGATTAATAAAGCTTACTTTGATATTACTTTTGAGTGAACTTAGAAATGAAAATAAAATATGTAAGCTACTGAAATTTAAAGATAAAAAGAAGAGACAATGAACACAAGAATTTATATTGGTTCTTTAGGGGCGGGTCTTTCCCCTACTTACGTCCTTCTTTTATAATTTGTTAAAGTTCCACTAATTAGTAGCCACAAATCGTGACTACAATTTGGTACAACTTAGGACCTTCTTAGGTGGCCTACAACCTTTACAACCATAGATCTTCTAGGGTGATCTCTTTAACCTAACTCAAGGTAACAACCTTGTGTGTAATACCCGTTTCTTTAGTTAATAAATTATAAAACGTCATAATAATTTCAGGAAAATTGGGGAGATTTTATATCCATGTTAATTATAGAACAAATAGAGAAAATTAATTTAAGGAGTTTAATTTGTATAAAAATATGATTAAGAGTTATAGTACATTATAAGATTGTATAATGGCATACAAGGGTAATAACCCAATTACTAAAGGGGGCAATTTAGTCTTGGAGGTAATAAAATTAGATTAGGGTTAGGGGGAGTCTCCTAACCCCTCATTATGCTAGTCAAGTGTGTTTGGAGGCTAGAGAGAGAAAGGAAGGAGTCTAGAGAGAGATTGAGAAATTGAAGACCTTGGAGTGGAATTTGGAAGAAGATTTCTTTTTCATTATTGTTCTAAAGGTAATTATGATTTCATTGATATAAATTTCGTACTTATATTATTTTAAGATTAGTCTAGCTCTAAGTTTTTAAGACTAATCCCGTTTTTGGGGAAAATGGTAGTTTTTAAGGATTTGGATGAATTTTGAGTGTGTTAAAGAGTTGTTTGAGGCTATAAATTGAATATGTTTAGTGTATAAATATTTAGAACACTTTGAATGTCTTTGATTGTTGGTTTTGAAGCCTTAGGTCAAAGATTTAAAGGTTGAAGATTTAGAGTTCGTCAAAACAAAAAATTACAAAAAAATTTGGTTCTGCCCAGCCACGACCGGTACATGCACACGCGGTCGACCGGTCGTGGTCAGTCAGTGGGCCAATTATGTGGTGTCGACCGGTCTACGTGTACGCGGTCGACCGGTTGTGGAATGTCAGTACGTTTAATTTTGTGGCGTCGACCGGTCGCGGGAAATCGCTCGACCAGTCGTGGTTTGTAAAATTCTGACATTTGGAAGAAAAATCTTGGGATGTCTTGGAAGATGTTGGGAGATAATTAAAAGACTTTTACAGTTGTTTAAAAATAATTATTTAATTAGTTGATGTAATTTCATGATTTCATTTCCTTTTGTCAGATTATTTATTCTATGGACTGAAGTTTTTAGTTTGATTGACAGGACACTCGAGGAAGGCATTGAGGCCTCACTCAAGGGCAAAGAGAAGGTTTGAGCATCGGTACTGGTGAGTGTAAGGATGTAGTATTTTTAATTGTACGTTCACAATGTTGTTTTAGTTAACTGTTTGTTATGACATGAGAAGTAATGGTATAGTTGTTGCGATTAACGCCTGAATGCATGATGAGAATGAAATGTAAACATGAATACATGATGAGAATGATATGGATAAACACGAATGCATGATGAGAATGATAAGGATAAACATGAATGCATGATGAGAATGATATGCATGAACATGGTGGCATGATGTGACGATATACATAGACATAAATGCATGAGTTGAGTTGGAAAGCATAATATGCATCTGTAGGGCCGAAGGATAAAACAACAGTGACCGTCAGACCAGGCCGGTCAAATGTCGGTCCGGCTTTAACAAGGGAAGGACATCTACGATGAACTCTCGGGGGGTCAGGGCGGCGGTAGAGTTCCACGATGCTCCCGTCGGCCCAAAATCCTGGGGCTTCGGCGCTGTCTCGGGGACAACAACCTTTTCAGTCTGACATGCATGGTCCTTGTTTGCAACCGAATCCTCCTCGAGGACAGTGTCCCGGGATCTCCGCGTACAGTCCTCACGCACGGGAGCCGACATATCAGCTTTATCGTGTCCCGATGTACTTGGGCGGCATAGTTGTCTGCCACGTGCCTTCTTTTCAGCCAAACCCTCTGCCCGAGGGGACTTCTCCCGACAGGACGCGCGCCGAAGCGCATAATGGCGACGCGCCGTTGGCCTATAAATACAAGCTTAAGAGCAGGAGAGAGGTACACCATCTTTGCTACCCGAAACTCTGTCCATTTGTTTTCTCTCTCTCTAGAATCCTTGCCTGACTTCATCATCGGAGGGTTCACCAGCGACTCTGGCCGGTAGCCTAACGTGTGTTCCTTGTGCATCTAGGTTGGAAGCTCATCCAGTTGGACCGACGGTTCAACATTCAAAGCAAGAAAGACAAACCCCACCACTTCAATTGGCGACTCCGCTGGGGAGGTATTTCTCAAACACTTTGACCTACACGGCAAACTCGAATATGGCCTCCAAAGACCGAAATTCCAAGGACAATGAGTTTGAGGCTAGGAGGAACAAAGGAAAAGAGGTGGTCCGAGCAGGAGACTCTTCCCTCAAAACTCCTGAGCGTACCCGTGCCGGCGTGAGCATTCGCTCCAGCGAGTGTCCATCCCCCCTGGCCAAGTTCACTACAAGACAGTACATCCGCAAGCTGGAGGGAGACTTGGACCAAAGGGATCAGCAGATAGACGATCTCAGGCACGAGATGATTCTCTTGCGAAAGGCCACAGAGAAGAGGAAAGAAGCACCGGCACCCAGCCGTGCCGAAGACAACTGGGAATACCAAGAGCCTTCTCAGAGCAGGAGCAGGTCAAACCAGGAAAGGACCTCGACATTGAACAAGCTGGGGAGACGAGAAGAAGAGGTCCCTGTCCGAAGGAGGGCCTACGAGGGCCTACGTGTCAGGCGTAGGGTCTCGCCTCCTCGGCACAGGGATGAGCATTCGTCCTCAAACAACAGGCCCCCAGTGTTTGATCGCCTTGGCCCGAATGCCGTCTCGGTAGCCCAGAGAAGTCGTCAGGCTCGAGAGCGGTCACCTCCCAGACGTCGCAAGCACAACAGTCAGAAAGGCAGCCACTACTCGGAGCAAGAAGTCACCCAACGGTCACGACAACAGGAGGACGACCGACACGAAAGACTGGTGTGCTCACCATTTACCCCTAACATTGAAAGAGCAAGGCCTCCTGTCGGCTTCTCAGCCCCCAAATTCAACAAGTACGATCTAAAGGCTGACTCCTACACTCATCTGGTCCACTACCAATAGATGATGTCACTCTACTCCAACGATGATGCGCTGATGTGTAAGATGTTTCCCTCTAGTTTGGGGGATGTCGGACTTCTTTGGTTCGACCGACTACCGAAGGGATCCATCGCCTCGTGGAGGGATCTCTCTTCGGTCTTCCTTGCCTGTTTTGTTACCAGCTCCCAGCCGAAGAAGGAGGTGGATTCCCTGCTCGGTCTCAAACGAGCCAGGTCTGAATCCCTGCGTTAGTACGCAGCCCGGTATTGGGATCTCTATAACGAAATTGAAGAGTGTGACCAAAAGATAGCCGTTACTTCCTTCAAGCTAGGGCTAGATCACACTAGTCGAGAATTCGAAGATCTCATGCGGTTCCCTCCTGCCACCATGAATGAGCTCATGGCCAGGATTAAACTGCACGCCAAACTGGAGGAAGCCAAAAAAGAGAGGAGCAAGTCAGAAGCTCGCTCTGGCAATCAGAATAGCGCCCCTACGGCAAGACAAAGAGAGGCAAACACCGTACAAGCAGGGGACCGACGAGCACCAAAGCCTTATGAATTTGTCGCCCACATGACGGTTTTCAAAGAGCCACTTTATATTCTCATCCGGAAGATTGAAAAGGAGTCATGGTTTCGTTGGCCGGAGCGTCGGTTGGGAGCTCCGAGGAAGCATAATGACAGGTTCAGATGCTCTTACCACAGAGAAAAGGGCATTTGACGGCCAGCTGCCGAGCGTTTAAGGATTTCCTAGAAGAAATGGTGACGACTGGCAATCTAAAGGAGTACGTTGACAACACCAAGACGACGGTCGAAGCAGAGAAAGATGAGCAGAAGGAAAAAGTCAAAACAATCAACGTGATCCACGGCATGGTGAACCGCGGCCGAGAAGATAGATTACGTGCCGAGCTGAAGCAAAAAGCCACAGCAGACGTAATGACAGTTCAAGCTGGGCCGAAGAAGCTCAGAGCGACCTCCAAGTACTCTATCTTCTTCTCTGATAGGGATTCTGACAGGGTGTAGCACCCCCACAATGATGCTTTGGTCGTGACCCTCTGCATTGGTCCATGCAATGTCCGAAGGATCCTGATAGACCTCGGAAGCTCGGCCGACGTAATGTATTACCTCCTTTTCAAGAAGCTAGGGTTCAAAGAAGCAGACCTCGAGTCAACCGACGTGCCTCTCGTCGGATTCAATGCAGCATCTGTCTGGCCTCTCGGCAAGATAGTGCTCCCGGTATTGGTCGGCTCGGTCACCACGAACATAGAGTTTGTAGTGGTAGATGTCCCATCTCCTTACAACGCCATTTTGGGCCGAACCTGGGTCCACGCTATCAAGGGAGTAGCATCAACTTACCACCAGGTCATCAAGTATTTCGGCAGCAAGGGGTGGAGGAGCTTCGAGGAGATCAAACGACGACCAAGAAATGTTACATCGCTACCGTCAAAGGGAAGGTATCTCCTGAACAAATTCACTGGGTGGACGGTCCGGACCAGCCGGTGCTTGAGGACGTCGGTACAAGCGCTTCTGACAAATCGGTGGAAGACCTTGTGACCGTACCTCTGAGCATCGATGATCCGGAACGCTTCTTTTTTATCGGTTCATCATTGACCGACGTGGAACGAGCTGAAATGGTGGAGCTGTTAAAAAAGAACCTGAAGGTGTTCGCCTGGACACCGTATGAAATGCCCGGGGGTGATTCTGCATTTATTACCCATCACCTCAATGTACGGCCAGATCATAAGCCGGTTATGCAGAAGCCCAGACGATCGGCTGTAATACATACCGACGCCGTGATTGAAGAGGTTAACCGACTGAATGAAGCAGAGGCCATCAGGGAGGTCAAGAAGAAAAGCGGCAAGGCGAGGGTCTGTGTGGACTACACAAACCTCAATGATGCTTTCCCAAAGGACAACTTCCCCGTGCCGAGGATAGACCAGCTGGTGGACGCGATGGCAGGGCATCCTAGGATGAGCTTCATGGATGCCTACCGGGGCTACCACCAAATAGCTATGTTCGGTCCGGATCAGGAAAAACAGCCTTTGTCTCCCCCCGGGGATTATTTTGCTACCGAGTGATGCCGTTCGGCCGGGGCGACGTACCAGCGGATGATAACCAAGATGTTCAGTGCCGAGCTGGGAGGAACGGTGGAAGCCTACATCGACAATATGGTGGTCAAGAGCAAGGCAGAGAGCTGGCGCCAAGCTGACCTTCAGCATGTGTTTGACATCCTCAAGAAGCATCAATTGTGCCTAAACGCTTCGAAGTGTGCCTTCGGCATCAGCTCTGGCAAATTCCATGGGTATTTGGTTACACGCCAGGGTATTGAAGCCGACCCGTTGCAGATATCAACCGTTCAAAATTTGGAAGACCCAACGACTCTAAAAGAAGTCCAGAAGCTGGCCGGCATGGCTGCGGCCCTCAACAGATTCATAAGTCGGTCTTCAGATAAGTGTCGTTCGTTTTATGAAGTTCTTAGAAAAAACAGCTGACGACACTTTGAATGGACCGATGAATGCAAGCAGGCGCTCGGCAATCTAAAAGCATATCTCTCGTCGGCACCTTTATTGGCAAAACCAAAGTCAGGTGAGGAGCTTCATCTTTATCTGGCCGTCACGCCACATGCGGTTAGCTCGGCACTGGTACGGCAGGAGGGACAAGAGCATCTCCCAGTTTATTTATCTAGCAAATGTTTAATCGGTGCCGAGACGAGGTATCTTTCACTCGAGAAACTTGCATTCGCTTTAATCATCGCCTCTAGGAAGCTTGCACCGTACTTCCAGGCCCAGACCATCAACGTCTTAACCGAGTTCCCGCTATGGTCGCTTCTTCACCGTGCCGACCTATCTGGAAGAATAACTAAGTGGGCCGTGGAGTTGGCAAATTTTGATGTAAAGTACCAGCCAAGGACGTCCATCTAGGGACAGGTCCTTGCCGATTTCATTGTAGAGTATTCTCCCAGGCCGAAGCCTCCATCTCCCGACGATCAGATAGTAGAAGCCGACGGAAGGTCAGAAGTACAGAGGGGGACCCTGGTAGACTTGTGGAAATTGTTCGTGGATGGATCCTCAAACAGCAGGGGAAGTGGCGCTGGAATAGTCCTAATATCCCCTGACAGCCTTATCTATGAACATTTTCTACGGCTAAATTTCAATGCCTCCAACAACGAGGCAGAGTACGAAACCCTTCTTGCCGGTCTAGCCGTAGCCGAAGAGCTCAAGATTCATAGCCTGACCGTCTTCAGCGACTCCCAGTTGGTCGTCAACCAAGTTACCGGCGAGTATGAGTGCCGGGACGACCGAATGGGGAAGTACATAGAAAGAGCGAGGAACATGATACTGGGATTCCCGAACATCCATATCCAACAGATCGACAGGGAACAGAATGCTCACGCCGATGCACTAGCAGGGGTCGCGTCGGCAGCCGAAGCAAAGGAGTTCAGAACTATAAGTGTGCAAAGTCTGGATCGCCCAAGTATTGAGCCGACGACTGAAAGACAGGTTTTCTACACAAACCAGGGGCCAAGCTGGATGGACCCAATCGTCGCTTATCTTAAGGATGGAGCTTTGCCGACAGACAAGAAGATTACTCACCAGGTTGTCCATAAATCAGCTCGGTAATGGTTATCTCCAGATGGCAAACTCTACAAGAAATTATTCTCCGGGCCGTATCTTCTGTGTGTGCACCCCACAATGACCGAGGGTGTTCTGTATGAGCTTCACGTCAGCAATTGTGGGGCACACACATGGGGAGATCCTTGGCCCACAGAGCAATCTCTCAGGGATACTGGTGGCCAAAAATGATGGAGGAATCCGAGCAACTTGTGAGGAAGTGCGATCTATGCCAGAGATTCTCTCCTATCATCCGTCAACCTGCCGAAGAGCTCACGCCTCTGACCAGCCCTTGGCCGTTTGCACAATGGGGGTTGGATATCGTTGGAAAGCTGCCGACAGCACCAGGAGGGTTCAAGTTCCTCATAACGGCCACAGACTACTTTTCCAAATGGGTCGAGGCCGAACCACTGGTCACAATTGAAGATAAAGACGTGAGGAGGTTTGCCTGGAGAAACATAGTCTCCCGCTTCGGCATACCCTATGCCTTTGTGTCATACAACGGCACTCAGTTTGTCGGGGACCTATTCACTAATTTCTGTGCCGAACACAGAATAAAATTCTACAACTCAACGCCGCACTACCCCCAGGGCAACGGACAGGCCGAAGCTTCGAACAAGACAGTCGACAACGGCATAAAAGGAGACTTGAGGCGGCTAAAGGAAGATGGGCCGAAGAACTGCACAGTGTACTCTGGGCTTACCGAACAACTCCTAGAAGATCTACTGTCCAGACTCCTTTCTCCTTGGCATTCGGCATGGAAGCCGTCATCCCGTTGGAGTCCGTGCTCCCAACCATTAGGACTCAATCTTTCGATGAAGGAGCCAACAGCTCAGCCATCGAGATGGACCTCGACCTAGCCGAAGAAAGAAGAGACTCGGCCATAATCCGAATGGTGGCTTATCAACAAGGGATGGCCAAATCCTTCAACCGTTCGGTCCAGCCGAGAACGTTCAAGAAGGATGACTTGGTGCTCCAGAAGGTTGTCGGCAACAAGAAAAAGAGCTCGGATGGAAAACTCGGCCCTAACTGGGAAGGCTCGTACCGAATCACCAATCAAGTAGGTACAGGGGCTTACAGACTAGAAGGAATCGACGGCATAGCCATACCTAGACCTTGGAATGCCACAAACTTGAGAAGATATTATCACTGACTGTAATGAATGGCCGAAGTGCTTCATTGAAAATTTTGATTAACTGCAAGAGTTGTCTACGGTTGCCAATTATCCTCAAAATTGAGCACCCCGTCGGTGGTTTGCCGACGGGTCGGTGGTAGAGCCGAAATTTGGTAGGCATCTGGTAGAAATACTGGAGAGCTGATACGGTTGCCAATTATCCTCAAAATTGAGCACCCCGTCGGTGGTTTACCGAAGGGTCGGTGGTAGAGCCGAAATTTGGTAGGCATCCGGTAGAAAAACCAGAGAGCTCAAAATTGAGCACCCCATCGGTGGTTTGCCGACGGGTCGGTGGTAGAGCCGAAATTTGGTAGGCATCCGGTAGAAATACTGGAGAGCTGATACAGTTGCCAATTATCCTCAAAATTGAGCACCCCGTCGGTGGTTTTGCCGACGGGTCGGTGGTAGAGCTGAAATTTGGTAGGCATCTGGTAGAAATACCGGAGAGCTGATACGGTTGCCAATTATACTCAAAATTGAGCACCTTGTCGGTGAAATTACCGACCGGTCGGTGGAAGAGCCGAAATTTGGTAGACATATTGTAGAAATACCGGAGAGCTGATACAATTGCCAATTATCCTCAAAATTGAGCACCCTGTCGGTGGAATTGCCGACAGATCGATGGTATAAGCCGACGGAATCGACCTAAGAGGAATCCTTAGGGTAAGCACCCTCCTCTGAATAATGAAGAAAGAAAAGTCCAAGATTATCATTAAATTCACCGAAGCAAAAGAAAAAGTTGGAATTATACAGAAACGACCAAAATCTGGTCAGAATTGAACAAAAATTACAAATGGCCATATGACGGCCAGGGAACAAAAAAGAGAAACGAAAAGTTTATGCATCGGCCTGAGATTCAGAGGCGTCCTCTTCTACCTCAACTGGAAGGCACCCCGGGGTCAACAACAAAGAAGATTCAGGAATAGAGTTCATGACGGCCAGGTCATCCTTGTTACCGGCATTCCCGAGGGCCAGGATCCAGCCTTTCTTGAATGCCCTTTCCCGGATCTTGTCGACCTGTTCGGAATATATTTGTTCGGCCTCATCATAGCCGAGATTGAAATTGATCTTCTCTAGCTCGATCAGCTCGGCAGCATGAGCGGTGTTGATAGCTTTCAAGTCGATAGCATGCTGGGCCTTAAGTGATTCAATGCCGGCCAGGAGACTCGTGTTGTCGGCCCGGAGCTTCTCGTCAGCAGCCTTTATCTTGGCCATATCTTCGGCCTTCCCGACCAGCATAATACCGGCGTCCTTCAGACGACCGTCCAACAAGGCGATGTGCTCGTGAGCCGATGTGATCTTCGCAATCGCCTCGGTACAGTTGTTCCTGCTAAGAGAGTAGAACGAGAGGCAGCGGGAGAGCCTTTCCTCCAAGCCAACCATATAGGTCATCACCTGAAAAGAGCAGACCGACGTGGTAATTGTCGGCAGATTACAAAATAGTAAGAAAGCAATCCGTACCTGACCCTGGTACATAGCCAGGCTCTTGAAGCAGGCCCTCAAGCGGTTCGGCAAGGCCGCAATATCTTTCGGCAGGGAAAAAGCCTGCATCAACGCCAGCGTCACGTCGGCGTTCTGGGTCACGCTGTCATGGGAGGTGGGCCACACATCTCCAAAACCGAGATCGGGAACCCACGGCTCGGCCGGAGCCTCAGGCTCAATGGAGGTAGTAGGAGCTGGGTCCTCTACGGCTTTCCTCTTTCGATCGGCTGGAGCTGATTTGGCCAAAGTTTCCACCACCATCATCGCCGCCGCTGAAGAGGTTTGGGGTACCATGGGCCCTGTCGGCAGCTCCGTCCCAGTCGCTGCAGCATCCGTCTTCTGCTAAACCTGCCTCGACGGTCTCAGCACCGTGGCAGGTCCCATCTTCTTGTCGGCCAAATTAATGGGTTTGCACCCGTATTTTGACATCTCAGGCACGTCTGTTGTCATCGGCTGGCTTGTGTCGGAAGACGATGCCTCCCCGTGAGCTCGAGATTCGAGGGTGTGGGTGTAAGAAGAGATGTAATCCAACAACGCCGAGGCGTAGCGTCTATCGGAAAGAGCGCCAAGGCTTTGTTGACTCTGTCCAAATTAGCCTCCAACTTCAGCGATGGAACCTTGGACGAATCTGCAAAAGTAAATATGTCAGCAGAAGCCATAAGTTCGAATTAAAAGTTAAGACAGCTTACCCAATGCACCGACGGCGCGAGGGATGTGGTATTCGTTGTCCGTCTGCTCGAAGTTGCTGGACACCACCATGTAGTCACCGGTATATTTGTCCGAGTCCGGCAATCCGAGAATAATTTTTTCCAACCTTGGCCGTCGGACAAGATAATATTTTTCTGACGTCGCGTTATAGCCGATGCAATATTGACCGAAGACGTCCTCTCAAGGGTCAGAGGCTCACTCAACCTCTCGTTTAGTTTGATCACCCCCATCAGGATGCGAAAGGTGTTGACCGTCACCTGTGACGGTGTCAGCTCCATCTCATAAAAGAAGCGGCACAAGAAGGGGTGCAGGGGGAATCTGACACCTCCCTCCATGACGGCCAGAATGGGAATATGAACGTGGTCCGGGCCGGGCTCCAGCTTGTACTGCACGACCAAGGATATCTGCACATCGGCAAGGACAGAGTATTCTTCTCGAAAGACCCTAACCGCAGCACTGGAGGCCAGGCGGATCCAAAACTTGCTCGACCATTTGGGAGGCATCTGAGAAAGAGAAGAAATCCCATCAATTGCGTCAAAAATATCGGATCCGTCGGCACAAGTTAAAATAAAAGTGGGAAGTGCTTGGGCATCCAGCCCAAGAAATGATCCACGATCTGATGAAGCATCGTAGAGGTCTGAAGAGCGTTCCAGTACGCGGCGGCGCTTCCAGTGCGCCACCACGAAACCACCGCGAGTTTCCCCTACCCAGTGTCGGAAATGCTCAAAAACGGGGTCCAAATGAGAGGACACAACGATGCAAGACGAATGCCAGAGATCGCGATGCATACCTGTGAAAGCTGGAGAGATCTGAGCCTTGGAAATGCTAAGGGAGACGGGCAGTTGTTTGGATCGACGCAGGGATGAACGAAAAACTCAGAGGGCAAACCCTCCTCCCCTCCCAGAGTCCAGTACTTATAGGTGAGGGAAGATGGAAGATAGCGAACCGATGCCTCGGGAGTCGTGCGGCTTGTGTGCAGCGTCGCGTCAATTATGGCGCCGACCAACGGCGAGCCGCCACGTGTCCACAACATATTCAAGTGACGGTTGGCTTCACGGGGCCAGTGCCGGTGTGCGCCAAATGTCGGATTAGCCGACAAGCCTACTAATGGCACACTGATGCGTGGCATTCTATTTAATGTGCGCGGACAGCTTTATT
>NMUG010000432.1:0-22615 GCA_002855965.1 Monotropa hypopitys | reverse complement strand
GATGAGCAATCTTTCCGGTTTACTTATAAAACCTTGGTGTATTCTCGACTTAGAGAGAGAAGCTTGGTCAACAATAGGGTAATAAACTTTTCAGTAGCTGATAAATAGAAGTTGTAGTGGTTATTGGCAAGTATGATCTCTGGTAGAATTGATCGATATGTTTGGGGCATGCTATCTCTAGTCAGAGAATTGGCGTAGATCCGAGAAAGAGATTGAAGTTATTGTGAATTATGGGAGGCGGACTTATGTTTGTCGGTAATTTCTTGAGTTAGCGGATTGCTATTGGAAAATTATTTAGGTTGTTTTAGTTAAAGTCATATTTTTGTGTAAATTGAGCAAGTGGTGTGAGAATTGAGTGGTAGATTATGGTGAGAATGTTTTCTTGATGTTAAAAGAGAAGATTGATGTATATTCCAGTGTTGATAAAGTTTGAAGAGAAATCGTTGTTTTGGTGACCCATAGTGGTGTCATGAATTGAAAATTTGTTGGCAATTGGTATTGATCGTTTTAAATGTGAGTTGGAAAGACTTTCATAGTCGAGGAAATTGGATGCTGAGTTGTTTTGAGTAAGAGCGATGCTTTATTAGCTAGACTCAGTGTGAGACTGTGGTTCCTTAAGCAAGCTAAGAGGGTCCAAGTCAGGATGTGTATTAAAAGGAAGGTTTATAGTTGCCTTTTTGGTGTTAAATCTGATCTTAGTAATCAGGACGATGAGTTATCGATGTTGGGTGTGTATATGCCAAAATGCTAAGTTTAGATATCAAAGACTTGGAGGAGTATTACAAAATTTACCAATATTTGAGTGGAAAGGAAAATGTATGATTATTAGTTTTTTGTGGTGGGTCGTTCTGGATCGAGGATAATGTTGTTTATAATTGGGTAATTTTGGATTGTTGGGCGAAATTCGCACTATTTTTTGTGTGTGCACTAGGTGTGTTAAGGATCTTTGTGTTAGAATATGTGTTGAAGAGGTTATACGGTTGCATGGTGTATTGATGTCTATTGTCAGTAATGATGATTCTATGTTCATATTGAGGTTTTGGGACTAGTTTTGAAGAAGTTATAGGTGCATCTTTGAAGTTTAACATTGCTTGCAATCGCCGAATGAGGGGCAATTAAAGAGAAATATGAAAAACTTAGAGTTTTTGGTGAAATGATATGCAATTGATTTCAGATGAGATTGGAATGACTTGATATTATTGATTGAGTTGGTGTATGGAAATAGCTATCGTAGTAGTTTTGAGATAGTTTCTTTCGAAAAATTGTATAGTAGGAAGTGTAGAATTTTTGTTGGGAAAGGAGTTTAAAGTCAATGTTTAAGACCATGGAATGACAACGTTTGAAGTTCACATGTGGTTGTCAAATAGTGTTAACCCTTAGAAGAAAAAATTATAGATGAGATTGAGTGGTTGTGTAATGCTCATGTGGCTATTATTGATGTTTGGATTTCAAGATTCTATGTTGAAGTTTTGGTATAGTTGGCAGCAAACCTTGAGTATGTCTTCAGATTTTGTATCACTTTTCAATCATAGATTGGTGGGCATTTGGAGAAGATGATTCAAACCTTAGAGTATATGTGGAGATTGTGTGTGTTAGATTTTGGGGAGGCTAAAATGATTTCTCGTCATTGTTTGAGTTGGTGTGTATTGTTAGTTGCTAGAATAGTATTTGGAGATGGTTGTTTTTGAAGTTTTGTATGGTAGGAGGGATATGACTCCTATTTGATAGAGCAATGTTAGTGAGAGGCAGACTTTGTGTCCGGAGTAGGAACGAATATCTTGTGATGGTTTTGAGCGTATTCGAGAAGAGTTGAGAATAACTTGGACTCTTTTGTAATGTTATGTGATAAGTGGGTGTCGTGAAGAATGATTTGTGATTTGAGGTTTGTGTATTCTCGTGAGTATCCTTACAAAAAGGTATAGTTCATCTTAGAGGAAGGAAATATTGACACTGAGGTGTATCGGGCTGATGAGATTGTGAAAAAAGTGAGAGTAACCGCGCATGGGTTAATTTTATCGAAAATACTGCTTTTGGTTTTGTGAACTTTTCAGAGAGAGAAATGACAAGAATTACCCCTCAAACTTAACACTCACCTTCAAGTTGGTGCAAAGACATTGATCATGCCCAACTTGAATACAATGAGGTGAATAACTTTGCTTCTAAGACCCTTTGTGAAAACATCGGCTAATTGATCATGTGATCTTACAAAGGGCATACATATCAAACTACTGCTCAACTTTTCCTTGATGGAGTGTCTGTCAATCTCTATGTGCTTAATACGGTCACGTTGAATAGGGTTATGAGCAAATGTTGATGGCCGCCTTATTATCACAGTAAAGCTTCATGGGACCTACGCCATGAATCCCCAAATCTCGCAAAAAGGTTTGGAGCCATAGAAGCTCACAAACATCATGCACCATAACTCTGTATTCAACTTCGGCACTGGATCATGCTACCACCGATTGTTTCTTACTTCTCCACATGATCAAAATTTCTCAAAGGAATGTGCAGCAGCCAGATGTAGATCGTTTGTCATCAATTGATCCTACCCAATTTGCATTAGTAAAAGCTTCCAAATTCAAGTGACCATGGTTGAAAACAAGATACCTTTTCCTGGGGTAGATTTTAAGATACCTCAAGATACGGTAAACCATATCAAGATGTGTAGTACGAGGATTATGCATAAACTGACTGACAACACCTACCGCATAAGAACTATCTGGTCTAGTGTGAGAAGTATATCAAGCGGCCCACTAATCTATGATATCTCCCGTTGTCTGTAGGCTCCCCCTCACTACTACCATGATGATTGGTTTCAATGGGCGATTTTGCTGGCTTACATCCCAACATACCGGTTTCCTCCAAGAGATCAAGAATATACTTTCTTTGGGAAATAAAGATCCCTTTCTCAGATCTATCCACTTCCTTTCCAAGAAAGTATCACATTGATCCCAAATCCTTAATATCAAATTCCCGAGCAAGGAAACATTTGAGATTAGTAATGTTACACTCTGGAAATTTTAAATAATTTACTTGTATTTCTTCTAAATTGTCCTATCCAAATTAATGGAATTCCTTTATAATCCAATCAAAGATTTGGTGAATTAGACCTCCCCGGGACCTACATTTTAGGATTGAAAATGTTTAGGAGGTCCAGGATTATATTCGATAGTGTTTGACAATGCTCGGGTGATTGCCACGTCGTTTGGCAATCACACAATCTTATTTGAGCAGGATTTTGTTCCAAGTTTCCATGTTGGAACCTTATATCAAAATGTAGGAGTCCACCCCTTGGATTTCATTTTGATATAGGAGTGTCTCTGGTGGCCCATCTCAGTGTTGCATTTCGATATGGGGTCTTCCTTTTCTCCCCCTTTGTTTTTCTTCATTTCGATATGTCAAGCCTCCTGATGACATTTGCTTTGGTGTCATTTCGATATAGGGTTTTCTCTAACCCTTCCTCATTTCGGTATGCATAGTACTCTGTCCACTTTTCCTTCTCAAGCATTTCGATATACCCTTTGGGTATATCGAAATATAGAACCCTCTATTGGTTCCTCAGTTATGAGCATTTCGATATATCCTTGGGTATATCGAAATATGTTGTTCACCTGATCCTTCCCTCTTCAGCCTCATTTTGATATGAGGGTTGGTCAATTGAAATGTGGCATTTTGATATACCACTTAGGGTATATCGAAATGAAAACCCCTCTGCTCGATTTTTCTTCTTGAGCATTTCAATATACCTCTTGGGTATATCGAAATGCATTGACCTCTGTCCCCCCTTCCCTTCAGCCTCATTTCGATATGAGGTAGGGCAATCGAAATATGGTATTTCGA
The DNA here is from genome assembly GCA_002855965.1 of Monotropa hypopitys. Taxonomy (NCBI): domain Eukaryota; kingdom Viridiplantae; phylum Streptophyta; class Magnoliopsida; order Ericales; family Ericaceae; genus Monotropa; species Monotropa hypopitys. The sequence continues at coordinate 18,775 of NMUG010000432.1, read as the reverse complement.
TATACCCATTTAGATATATCGAAATGTAAGCCTAGTCTGTCCCTTTTTCTTCTTCGAGCATTTCGATATACACCTCATTAAGGGCATTTCGGGGATGAGTTTTTGAACTCATATATATATCCCCCTCCTCATCTCTCACACCATTTTACTCCCCAAATCAAAACCCTAGCCGTATGTCACCTCTCTCCCCCCTCTCTCTCTCTCGACAATTTCTCTCTCTCTCTCTCTCCCACTTCTCTCCCTTCTCTCCTCTAAATCTCTCAATACATGGGGATTCAAGGCAAACCCACTTCACAAACGTCGCTCTACGTCTCTCCCTCTACGCAGCCATGGTCTCGGATCATCCATAGGAGCTCGAACCCTCACCTAGGGTTTTGTGGATCTTATATTGAGGTAGAGATTTCTATCCCTTGTGTTTTTATCTTTGGTTTTCTTTCTCTCCCTCTAAGATTTTCAAGAGATGTCTTGTATGCTTGTGTATTTTCGAAAATTCCATTGTGGGTTGTGTTTATCCTTCAATTGGTCACGTATTTATGTCGTCTAGGGTCTTGTTGAACTCCCTAAGAAGTCAATTAGTCAAGTCCTTGTTCGATCTCGAAAACCCCCAAATTTTATGAAAAACCCTAACATGTCGATTTTGAATAAATTTGGGGAAAATGGTTGATTTCAATTGGAATTGTAAATTGGTGAGTCTAGTAAGTGCGTTGGCACATTGAAATCGAGAATTGAACGAATTACGAATTAACTCAGGTTTTGGGTCTAGTGGGCGATTAGGAGGCTTTGCCCTAATCGTATCGGAATTAATGAATGAAAAGATAATTGTTGGATGAAAGACCCTAAACATGTGAGTACATTGTGGTTGGCCATATTTATGGGATTTTAATCCCTGAATGCTATGTATTCACGATATTGCGCAATCAGGGTTTACTGGACCCTCCCGACGAGTTGGGAAACACGAGGAATTTACGGTTAGTGGGTTGATCGTCTACTAGCGCGGAAATAGCCAAAACCTAATAACTCAGTGGATATAGATTAAGGAATTGGTATTTTAGAAACCAATCTCCTTGGAAATTGATGAAAATTGGTATACTAGAAACCAATGTTTTGAAAATAATGAAAATGAGTCATTTGGAACTCGTAGGACTTGGTAGATTGAAAACCAACTCCCTTGTATTTAAGAAAGCAAGTATTTTGAGAAAATGATCGTTTATTCCTTTGTTTTGACAAAGCGAGTCTTTTGAAAAATTGTGAGTCTTCTCACTTTGGTTGGTGTCGTTGAGTCTTTTGGAAACATCAAGTGTTGAACTTGAGTCAAAGAATGAAATGAGAACGTTTTAACTTGGAAGATGTAATGAGATCCCGATGCATACATATTTACATTCTTTGCCACATCACACACATGCACCCCAATTTTAGAAACATTTGGATATAGATTTCTCTACTAGGCGATGATGCCTAACCCTCTATTTTATAGGTTCTTGGCTTCTTTGGATCGGAGCTGCATTTTCGGGCTCCTTGCCGAGCTTTGGAGTTGGTGTACCGTAGTTGATAGGTTGTCCCTCTTTCTTTATTTATTGTACCATCTCATTTGTATCATTTCATTTCAGTTGTACATTGTAATCGGACTATGTTATAAAGTCCCAAAAATCATGTATTGTTTCATTTGTAACTCTTTCTTACAATTCATGTAATATGGGATACTATGATGGTAGATTTTTTATTTCCGCAATTTAATTTCATTTAATTAGCATCTTCAAAAAAAAATAGTTTCAAATTTTGAGGGTGTTACAAGTAATCTCATCCATATCATCACCTGTCATAATTATGTCATCTACATAGACAATAAGAATAGCTATCTTACCATTACATCTCTTGACATACATGGTGTGATCAGCATGACTTTGCTTGTAGCCAAATCTCAATATGGCTTTGAGGAATCGATCAAACCATGCTCTAGGTGATTGCTTCAAGCCATAGATTGTCTTTCTCAGCATACACATCTTTCCTGATGTAGCACGAAAAGAAAAGCCAAGAGGTATATCCATGTACACTTCCTCTTCTAGATCACCATGAAGAAATGCATTCTTTACATCAAACTGCTGAAGAAGCCAACTCGGATTCGCAGCACAAGATAACAAAGTCCAGATGGAATTCATTTTTACCACCGGAGCAAATGTCTCCTCATAGTCAATGCCATATGTCTGAGTAAAGCCCTTAGCAACAAGTCTAGCTTTATACCTCTCAATTGTCCCATCTTCCTTGTGCTTTACAGTGAATGCCCATTTACAACCCATTGATTTCTTTCCTTCGGGAAGAGACACTAATTCCCATGTGCCACTTTTCTTTAAGTCTGTCATCTCCTCCACCATAGCTTATTTCTACTTAGGTATTATGATAGCATCCTTCCAATCATATGGAATTTATATAGAAGAGAGAGACGAGACAAACGCACGAAAAGAAGGAGATAAATAGGAATATGGGACGAACTAGGAGATGGGATGTTGGGTACATGTTCTGACTCTTTTTCTAAGAGCAATCGGAGCATCAAGATTATCAGAACCAACATGAGTATCAATATCATAAGAAACAGGAGAGAAAGGATCATTACCAGATAAGTCGGCTGAAGAGTCAGAAATTGGAACATGTGAAATTGATTGACCAAGTGGTACAACACAAGTAGACTTACCCTTTTCTCGTCGAGCAAAAGTCTTTAAATTTGACCTGTCCTGTCTTCCAACAATATAATGACCAGCTCTTGTCATAGATGTTGGTTCCTCTCCCTTCTTAGAATTTTGTGACTCCCCAATATCATCAAAATTTCCTGTCTCCCCTTCACGATGACAAGAGGTTGGAAAATATGACCAAGACTCTAGAATACAAGTTGTCAGCCTCTCGTCCTCTCTTCCTGGATATCATGATTCTTCCCCTGAAGAGATGAAGAGAGTAAAAGGGCTTGGTTTCCCCAAAAGTGACATCCATAGATACAAACATTTTGCGAGAGTGCGGGTCATAGCATTTGTAACCTTTTTGGGTGGAAGAATGGCCAAGGAAAACACACTTGCGGGCTTTGGGATCTAACTTGCCACTCAGATGTTTAGGGGCATGAACAAAACAGATGCAACCAAAAACCTTTGGTGGAAGAAAAGAGGCCCGAGAACCTACAGGAAGAACACTAAGAGGGATATGGAATTGAAGGACACTCGATGGCATGCGGTTGATGAGGTAAGTAGCAGTAAGAACTACCTCCCCCCAAAAATGTTTGGGAACATGCATGGTAAACAAAAGAGAGCGGGCTACCTTAGCAAGATGACGATTTTTGCGTTCAGCAATTCCATTCTATTGTGGAGTGCCAACACAAGTGGTCTGATAAAGAATGCCATTTTTTCAAGATATGCCCGAAAAACCCATCAATGTACTCTGTCCCTTTATCACTACGAAGGACCTTAATTTTTGGGTCAAATTGGGTATACACCATTCTATGAAAGGATTGGAAGCATGAAAAAACATCATTTTTAGCTTTAAACAAATACACCCAAGTGACACGAGAATAACAATCAATAAAAGTGACGAACCATCGATAACCTAAAAAGGAGGTGACAATAGAAGGACCCCAAACATCAGAGTGTATAACCATAAATGGGGAAACACTTCTTTGATTAACCAGAGCATAAAGGGAACGTTGATGTTTTGCAAGTTGCAAGTTCGCACGCTTCACAAAAAAAACGAACTCCTGGGACATTGTTTAGTTAAACGAGGAAAGAGTCATTCTAGAATATCAAAAGAAGGATGACCCAGTCTCTGGTGCCACTGATGTAACAAAGGAAGAGCAAAACCCACATCAACTTCAAGAGCTTGTCCACAGTGCAAAGGTGGACCAACCGGACTAGGTGTCAATTCCAAAAGGTATAAGCCATTATGCACTTTACCACTGCCAATCACTCTCCCCGTTGCCAGTTCCTGGAAGACACAATGTGTAGGAAAAAATTTTACTGGACAATTTAGAGAATGTGTTAGGTTACTAACAGAAAGAAGGTTAGAGGGAAACTTGGGACATGAAGAACTGAAGAAAGAGACATAGTACGAGAGCAACAGATGGAACCATGCCCAGAAATAAGGGACATGAATCCATTAGCTACTCGAACTTTGTCCATATCAGAATATGTTGAATACGAATTAAATGAGGATGAACAGCCTGTCATGTGATGTGTAGCACCAGAATCGGTTATCCATGGGAGAGAGGATTTATTTCCTTGAATACTAGTGTGACAAAAATACATAGCGGAGGTGGAATCCATGGTAGATGGAGTGTCAAGCCTAGCCATTAAGCACCTGAGAGTTTGTAACTCCCCCGGAGAAAGAGGACCGACTGGAACATGTCTGGAATTACTCGCCATAACAACAGAGTGAACAAATACCAGACAATCAACAAAATCAAATAACGCGGCGGAAACACGTAAGAGAATCGTTAGCGTACGATTCCAAACGATCGATGCCGAACTCAGGATCAAACTCTTGCGCACAAGAGAGATAGAGAGAGAAAAACGTGAAAGAGAGGGAGATAGAGATATGAGAGAGAGAAATCTCAAAAGAGAAGTTTGATTCAATATCCTTTATCACATAATGAAACAAGGCATTTATATAGCATAAGATCCTAATGATCTTTAGGAAACAAAAAAATTTAAGAAAGAAATTAAATAGGAAACAAAATATTCAGAAATATTTTTGACAATACTCCATATATAGGAGTAATGTTCTTAGGAAACATAAGAAAAGGGAAGTAAATTGTCCAAAAAAGTAAAAGGAAACAAAATAAATTGAAATCCCGTTTAACAAATCAGATATCCCGCCATCGTAGTTATCGATAACCATGTGTATCTGGTTATCGATAACCAGTGATACTTGGTGGCCACGCATGTTGGGTTATCGATAACCATGCTAGCAGGTTATCGATAACTAGGGTCGCGGGATTTTGGCTGGACGACTGGGGAAGGCTGGGTTATCGATAACCATGCAGGGGTGGTTATCGATAACCAGCTGCTCGTGAATTAGGCCTGTGGCTTCTTGGGTCTTGCTGGTTTCGCCGGTTTGCTTGGTCCAGTTGCCGAAAGAACTCCGTCGCTATTTGTTCTACATCAGTCCCCCCTTCTTGAAAAGAACTCGACCCTGAGTTCAAGTCTGGATAGAGGGGTTCTTCTGCGTGATAATCAAACATATCTGCGACGTTGAAAACCTTCGAAATCTTCATAGAATCTGACAAACCAATAGCATAGGCATTATCCCCAATCTTCTTCAGAATATTGTAAGGACCAAATTTCCCCGGTTGAAGCTTTCGATAAGTGCCAATAGGAAAACGTTCTTTTCGCAAGAAAACCATAACCATGCCACCTTCTTTAAATACTTTCGAACAACGGTGCTTGTCACTAGCAGCTTTGTTCTTCGCATTAGTTTCTGCCAACTTTTGTCTGACCTGTTCCTGTACTCCACTGCTTGCTTTGCCAGGTTTTCTGCCGCCATGCTAACTTCAGGGCCTCTTACTTCTTTGTAGTCGACTAGGAACTCGGTGTCTGAATTGGCAATAGTAAGGAAAGATGAGCCCTCGGATTAGGAGGGTTTGGTGGGCAATTTGTGATTGGAAGGTAACATAACAATCCGATGAGATTCCCACTTGAATGAATAAGAGTTGTCACGACCTTTATAAAGAATGTCTACATCGAATTGCCACGGTCTGCCCAATAATACATGGCTAGCATCCATCTTGACCACATCACATGTAACAATGGCCGAGTAAAATTTGCCAATGGATAAAGGTAATTTGCAAATTTCGGTTACCTTTACCAAAGGGCCCTTCTGGATCCATCCGATATTGTAAGGAAAGGGATGTGGCTCGGTCGGGACTTTCAGATGATCAACCAATCGTCGTGCTACAAAATTTTCACAGCTACCACTGTCAATGATCAAGTCACAAACCTTCTTGTTGATGGAACAAGTTGAACGAAAGAGATTGTGTCGTTGGCATATATCCTCCGTGTGGGGTGTAAAGAGAACTCGTTGGACTACGCAATTGACACGCTGTCCTTCCTCCTCAGCATATTCGACTTCCTCTTATTCATCCTCAATCCATCCAACTTCTTCCTCATTGGTCTCTCCTTCTTCCACAAGATTAAGCTTCCGATCAGGGCACATCGAAAGTACTTGCCAACCATAGGTTTGGCACAGGGATTGGGATTTTTGGAAGGGACTGGGGTGGAACTGTTTGAGGGATTGGATTTGGTAATTCCTCCGGGTGTGAGTTTCGAGGGAAAATTCTGAGGGGTTGGTAGGAGGGCTTGTCCTTGATTAAGTGTAGGGACGGGTGGTTCATTTATGGCTTTGCGGTAGACATGCTTCTTGTCACGAAGTTATGCCTTCAAGGACATATTGTGAGCCTCGTCGACAGTCCAAAGGACTTGAAGTCCGATTTGATCCTGGATTGACTGCCTCAATCCACCGACATAGCGTGCAACTCTTTGCCCTTCAGTTTCTTGTAGATTGTTACGATCTGCTAGGCGGTTGAATTCAGTGCTATAGTAAAAAACAGATCGGTTACCTTGACGACAATTCTGATAGGCATGAAAGAGATACTGATTATAATCTGGTGGTAGAAATTGCTCCATCATGAGTTGTTTCATACGACGCCAAGATCGTACTGAATCTTTACGCTGTCGCCGGTGTTTATTTTGTAACTGGTCCCACCAAACGGCAATACCACTTTTGAGTTTGTAGGCGACCATCTTAACCATCTTAGATTCAGGAACCTCCATCATACTCAGAAAACGCTCGACCTCTGAGATCCAATCAAGAAAATCTTCAATGGAGAGATTACCGCTAAAAGGTGGGAGATCGACCTTTAGGCGATAATCATCGAACCAGTACTGAGGTCGTTGACGGCATCCACGTTCGGCTTCTTCTTGAACTTCTGACTTCTCACTGTCAGAATCAACGGATTGTGGGCGTCTCCGGGGTGGTTGCGGTTGTGGTTGTGGGTGTGGGTGAACGGGGCGGCCTCGGGCAAATCCTCCGGCGCGGTCTCTATTCGGGTTAAGAGGGCGGCATTGAGCAAATCCCCCCGCACGAATCTCTTGACCATGAACCGGATCTGGGTGGACAGAGAGAGTCAACGAACGGATCGCCTCACGGAGTTCGGTGAGTTGTTCTTGTTGATTTGCAAGCATATTCCAAATTCTGGCAATACCACAATGTTCGCCAGTGGGTGTGTTGTCTGCTGTGTTGGGTGCCATTGAGCCAGGCGAAACCTTGCTCTGATACCAATTGACGCGGCAGAAACACGTGAGAGAATCGTTAGCGTACGATTCCAAACGATTGATCCCAAACTCAGGATCAAACTCTTGCGCACAAGAGAGATAGAGAGAGAAAAACGTGAAAGAGAGGGAGATAGAGATATGAGAGAGAGAAATCTCAAAAGAGAAGTTTGATTCAATATCCTTTATCACATAATGAAACAAGGCATTTATATAGCATAAGATCCTAATGATCTTTAGGAAACAAAAAAATGTAAGAAAGAAATTAAATAGGAAACAAAATATTCAGAAATATTTTTGACAATACTCCATATATAGGAGTAATGTTCTTAGGAAATATAAGAAAAGGGAAGAAAATCGTCCAAGAAAGTAAAAGGAAACAAAATAAATTGAAATACCGCTTAACAAATCAAATATCCCGCCATCGTGGTTATCGATAACCATGTGGATCTAGTTATCGATAACCAGTGATACTTGGTGGCCACGCTTGTTGGGTTATCGATAACCATGCTAGCAGGTTATCGATAACCAGAGTTGCGGGATTTTGGCTGGACGATTGGGGAAGGCTGGGTTATCGATAACCATGCAGGGGTGGTTATCGATAACCAGCTGCTCGGGAATTAGGCCTGTGGCTTCTTGGGTCTTGCTGGTTTCGCCGAGTTTGCTTGGTCCAGTTGCCGAAGGAACTCTGTCGCTACTTGTTCTACATCATCAAATCAATTGGGACCCAAACTTCAACAATCAACAAGCAATCAACCATCAATAACAAGTGCTATATGTTTCGAATCTAAAAAATGCAGTACAAGAGCCGAATTGGTGGTTGTTGGAGCTTGCAGGAGGCCCGATGAGGATTTAGGTGAATGCCGGAGATCGGAGATGCCAGGGGTGGTCGTTGGTCCCTAGACAGACCCGTTATTGCTCAAAGGTCGTCGGAGAACGAAAAAGCAACCCCCAAAAAATCTGGAAACCAAAAAAGGACGTTTGAGGTCTCGTCGGAGATCTGATGGTCGCCAGAGATCTCGCTTGAGATCGGCGACGTCGGGTGAAGCTGTGGATGGCGACAAACGTCGAAGTAAAAAAATTACTCCCTGAAAATGGAAAAGAGTTCGAAGTACAGTTGGAACCCAAAGTATGTCGCCGGAGAACAAGGGAGGCTCGTCGGAGCGTGGCGAGCAGTGCCGAGGGGTCGCCAGAGATAGGCATCGGTGGTAGACGTGCGTCGGATAGAGGATTCGCGAAGACGTGTGTCAATTGAAGATTCACGAACACACGATGATGGAGAGGTCCACGACGGCTGGAGGATTAGGCGACGGCAACTCCAGCGTTGTCGGAGACCATAGAACAAGGGTCGACGTCATCTTGCGTAGAAACCCTGGAATTTTTTCTCACAAATGACTGGCGATGGGTTGCGAAAAACAAACAAAAAAGGTTGTGATATAGATACGAAGACTCAAGGAGTCGCGAGCGTTCGCAAAGAGCAAAGTCCAGTCGGCGAAGGTTGAACGGCGTCATGCGATGTCATGTGACAACGCCAAAGACCAGACGACGACGGTGATCGGAAGACTCGACAGTGACGGATGTGCTTTGATACCAATGTAATAAGTACTGGGTAGAACTCATCCCTGAAAACTGACTTGCAAGGGAATGATGCCCAAATGCTTATAAACAAGCCTCACATCCCTCAATTAGGCGATGTGGGATCATAACAAACCACCACGCTCCGCAGCCGACGCCCACGGCGGCGTCCCCGACCTTTCCGTAGCGGTGTTCGACTTTCCACGGTGGCATACCCAACTTCCCGTAGCAACTGAGGATGTTGTGGGACTGGCTATGATACCAAGTAAACTTTTCAGAGAGAAATGACAATAAATACCCCTCAAACTTAACAGGTTTTCAGGTGATCCAATGATTTCGGGGACGAAATCTCCTAGAGGGTGTGGGTTGTAAAACATGTATTAGCAGCGATTTTGTGTTTCAAAACCTAGAGAGAGGCAAGAGGGAGATAGAGAAAGTGAGAGACCTTGGTCGATTGAAGGCTTGGGAGCGATCCGAGAATGTATTTGGAGAGCTTGTTGATCGTGGATCATCCTACAAGGTACGACTTGTAGTTTTGATCGATTCCCTGGGTTGTATTTTGATTTTTCCTTGTTGAGTCTAGGAATTTCATGTACAAATTCTAGATCATTGTTGTATCGATCTTCCCTTGTGTTTTGGGATTTTTTGTGATTAATACGGTTGAAAGTTTATGTTTTGATGTAAGGGTCTTGTATGTGACTCCATGGTTGTGTGTGTGTATTTGTGGTGTCTAGATTTCTAGATAATATGGATCGAACTTGCATGTATCTATGAGGTTTTGGTGTAGTGAGTGTATATATGCATGGGTGTGGGTTGATTCGCCCATTCCTTGAGATTTGTGGTAAACTTGCATAATTAGTCATAGATTTGATGTGTGCGTGTGTGGATTGTGTTGAGAATGGGTGTCATGGTGTTCATACGTGTTGGTGTTCGGTTTCTTGGTTGAAATTATGCATATTTAAACATAGGATTTTAATTGGGAAGAGTGAGTATGCACGGTGGGTGTAGGAAATTCATAGATCCATCAGGTTATGTTTTCTAACCTTTGTATTTCCTATCAATCGTTCAATATTGTTCGATATATTGAGTGTGTAAGATTGATTTCAGGAAAAGAAATAGTGAATCGAGGAGCACCATAAATATAATCGGTGACATCCTTTTAAGAGGCAAAGGTGAGTATAAGTTGTATTTTATTTCATTAATATAATGTTCCATTTCAATTGTTAAAGGTGACCTTCAGGCATATTCATACAAAGGTGGCCTACGGGCAAATCGGAAAACTGCCAAAAGGTGACAGAGGATGCCTTAATCCTATCAAAGGTGGACTTCGACCAAATTAAAGGCGGGCTACGACCAAAATCTTTTTAAAAGTGGGTTTCGGCCAAATCATTTTAAGGTGGGCATCCGCCAAACCATTTTTTCAAAGGTGGACTTTGGCCAAAGAGTTTTAAAGTTGGGCTACGGCCAAAGTTTTTTAGAAAAACATTCTTACTTTTGAACTTGAAATTATCTCACACTCTTGTTTCCTTGTTTTGGAAATCAAGTGACAGGATTTAGCGGCTCACTACGAAGCATCGATGTGATTTCATGGCATGACTTGGATAGAGTCATTTGAGGGGTTCTTCATATCTTAGATAGTTCTTCCTTCTTATTTTTGTTGTATTTCACATTTGGGATTTTATGATTACGATGTTTAGAGTAGTAAGATGATAGTATGGTGTTGAGATATTTAATTTGGGATATATCGTATTTCCTTAATGCAAGACTTGAGTTATTATTCTTTTACTTTTGTGTTCGGTATCTATGTTTTGAGGCTTGATTGGTGGTGTGTAATGAGGATGTTTGAGTGTTTTGAGAGCAAGAAAAAGAAAGAAAAAAGTTTATTCCGCGATTTCTGGGTTTTATTGGAATGAGATGTGACACTCACGCTACAGCCACCATGCCATGCACCACTCCACCAAATCCCGCAACCAACGACGACACCACCAGCCCCAATGCCACCTCCTGCCGCCTGCAACAACCACACACCTTACTATTGACATCCCTCCACCATCCACCTCCTCTCACCTCCCGTTCTCTCTCTCAGTCTCGTCTCCTCCCTCTCGTCGTCGTCCTCCTCCTCCTTGCTCATCTCCCTCTTTTTTCCTCTCTCTCTCTCTCTCTCTCTCTCTCTCTTCATTCTATGTTCCTGGTGGAGAGTTAATGTTTCATTTGATTTTTTTGTCCACTGTTGCACGCGCATACATGACATGTAATTGCCTTTTTTTAAAAAATTCCTTAAAAATTACATTTAAACCCTTATAAATTTGTAATTTAATAATTTAGTCCTATATAATTTAAATTTTAAGTCTTAATTTCACATATTTTATTTTCTTAATCCCCCAAGTTATTATTTTTCGCCAATTAGGCTCATTCCCGGAAAATTTCATCTTTACAATTTTAAAATAAAAATTGTAGTCCTTATATTTATTTTTAAATAATATATTTGTTATAAAAATTCTCGGGTCTTACAATTCGTGCCATCGAAGATCAGGATCAACCGACCAGTTCCTCCGTCGGACCATCAACCCACAGATCACCGACCGCAAACATCCAGCGACCTGTGCTAGCCTATAAGATGTTCCATGGAGATACTTGGAAGCTGCATATTGACAGAGCCTCAAACAGCCGGGTGTCCACCTTAGCTGGACTGGCATCAATATGTGTCTCCTCCGGCTTCCGGACCATCACCCTTGGCACTATCCCCAAGCCCAACTATGATCCATTTGCCAAAGAGGTCAACAACGTAGAGCTCGGACCAAGCTGGATGGATGAACTGCTAGTGTTCCTTAAGGAAGATCGAGAGCCGAAAGACCGGAGGGAAGCCTACATAGTCTGTTGCAAGGCAGCCAACTTCTGGTTGTCTTCTACAGGGGCTTTCTACAGATGTTTCAAGGCCGACCCATACCTCGTGTGTTTGCAACCAAACTAGGTGACATAAATCCTCCAGAAGTTACACTCCGCCATTGGGGGGTGTCACTTCGGAGAAGGGTCCTTAGCCCATCGTGCACTCACTCAGGGATATTGGTGGTCCAAGATAAGATCAGATGCCGAAGACTATCTTTATACATGCCACAATTGCCAGCTCTTCGCTCCGGTCATCCACTGTCCAGCCGAAGACTTGCATCTGTTCACTAGTCCTTCATTGGCCCTTCGCTCAATGGGGTATCGACATCGTCGACAAGCTACCGACAACTCTATGGGGGTTCAAGTTTCTGATCACAACAACCAACTACTTTACCAAGTGGGTCGAAGTTGAACCCCTCGTTACCATTGCCGGAGCCGATGTGAAGCATTTCATCTGGAAGAACACTGTCTCCTACTTTGGTGTATTTTATACTATAATGTCCAACAATGACACTCAGTTCGTCGACGAACTTGTCTGCAACACATGTGAGAAGCTCGACATCAGATTCTTCAACTCAACACCTTACTATCATCAGTGCAACGACCAAGAAAAAACGTTGAACAAAACCGTTTTTGTTGGACTCGAGCGTAAATTGGAAGCCAAGCGAGGGAAGTGGGAGGAGGAGTTGTCACATGTTCTCTGGGTCTACCGAACAACTCCTCACTGATCCACTAGCTATATTCCTTACTCCATGGCCTTCGGCGTGGAGGTTGTCATCCCAGTTCAGACCGGACTCCCCACCATCCGTATCCAATTCTTCGACCATCCAACCAACGATGTAGCCCTTTCCGCTGACCTGGATCTTGTCGAAGAAAGGAGGGACACTGCTCGGATCAAACTGGCCTCCTACCAACAATAGGTGGCCAGAGGCTTCAACAAAATGTTCGCCTTCAAACATTTAAGCCGGACAAGCTTGTGCTCCAGAAGGTGGTGGTAAAAAGTAAGAAGCAGAAGCTGATGCCTAACCGTGAGGGTCTGTATCGGGCTGTAAAGGTCGTTACTATATGAGCTTACAAGCTTGAAGAAATGAACGGTACACTGATCGGCAAGCCACGGTACCTGAGCCAGATTGTTGAAGCCAAGGAGCAGACATTCCTCAAGGCGTCTGTAATACTCTCTATGTCTTTGGGAAGCTCCAAGAATCGGAGCACAGGCAGAGCAAGGACTAGGTCGTCGATCATGCTCTCCGAAGATAGGATGTCCGATCCGTCAAGCTTCTTTAGTACCGACTCTCACCTCTCTCCCCGGCAACGGCGCCAAAATGCTGGGAGGACTTTTTCGGTCGTTGATAATCGAAAAAGCTATCCAGACATTAATAATTTATAAACACGAAAATACTACTCTAACTAGTAGAGCGGCAAGTCCGAGGTCGGCCCACAGGAAAATGACGGAGTTGAGATAGTTGCTTGGTATAGAAGTTTGGTTTTACAGGTAGAGGCGGTAGGACGCTAGCCTTTGTTTTTGTTTATAAAATTTAACAAAACTAATGCATAAGAAGAAAAGAAGAAAATTAAACTAACTAAGCGGAATGGCTACGGGAATTCTAACACATAACCTAGGTCATGCTAGACTTCTCCAATTTCCCATGACAACACGAAGGAAGGATCACGACATAGGACCTCTCACGGGATGTTTGACTATCAAGCACAAGTCACGGGTCAAGAGATGGCACGTGAGCTAGAATTCGGTTCTCTAGGCCGACTTACACTCATCGGGTGACATAGTTACAAGCATGGGCAATGCCATATTATGTCGACGGCTCATCAAATAGGTTAACACCCTTGGTTGGATCCGAGGTGAGAACCACATACTCCTAACCCATATGATACCTTAAGACTACAATTCTCTATCAATTGGGTGGTTTCTAGCGGAATTCGTTTATTTAGGCATTTTGTCGAATACCTAGCGGGACATTGCACCAAGCATGCGTTGTGCCATTATTCACGTCGACAACGCATCAAGGTGATTAACACCGCTTGGCTTAGACCCTAGGTGTGAACTCAATACACCCCTAAGCCACACTAATTAAGACCAATACATGGATGAATCTAACACAAGCCAAGGCTTGGGGTGCTAGTCACTCCATGGCCAAACCTTGGAGGCTACCCCTCTATTACACTACACACAAGCATAAAATTTAAATAAAACATAACAAAACAATACATAGAAATGAAATACGAAATTTACTAAACATAACACTATAAATAAATTATATAAATGAAGAGAGGGAGAGATTCCTTACATGGTTAATGCTTGGCATTTCACCCCAAACTCCATGGAAATGCAAGAAAACTAGAGAGAAGGTAGAGAAGAAAGAGGGAGGTGGAGAGGGAGGCTCTCCCCTCCTTAGAATCCTAAAATCTATACATAACATAAATCTCCCATAATATATAAAAGTATATATAGTCCCGACACAAAAGTATTACAAAAATGCCATTAATGAGCCATTTCTCGCAGAACTGCACAGGAGAGACCGGTCTTCGTAGGTACGGGGGACCGGTACTCGTTTCACAGTTGACAATTCTACCTAAAATCCTTCTTGTATTACCGAAAAAAGGCCTCCGGATTACCGGAAAAACGAGGTTCTGGAATTCCTCTCTCCCGCATGCTCTTCCGGAAATTCACCAATCATTTGCGGGAATTGGTGGGAGGGACCAGTCCCTGTGTAGGTACAAGGGACCGGTCCCCGTGCCACAGTAAACCCTTTTGTTCTGCTTTTTCGGGAGTTGGCTTGGGCATAGGTCTCCTTTTTTGGTAATTGGTTCCTTCTTCTGGAAATTGGCACCCTTGGATGCTCCTTTGATGCTCCTTTGATGCTCTAGCTTCACCTCATGGCTCAGGATGATGTCGGTAACTTCCGGACTCGTCCGAGGATCGATATATAACCTGAAAAACACAAAACTACTAGAAAACAAGAAAAAACATTAATATGAACTAAATATAATTAAATAAACAACAAAGTAAAACAAAAAGAGAATGAAATAGACACACAAAAACTACATATAGTGTGTCTATCACCTCCTCTATGGCCGCCGTCAGTGCCTTTTCAGCTTGGACCGCCCGGTCCCTGTACTCTTTGTACCTCTTACCTTATGCTACCATCTGGTCATAAGATGCAGTAAAGCACCGAGAGGTCTACACACTCGACAAATGAGTCAAGCACTAAAAACTCAAAAAGAACCAGCAAATGTCCGAACAACATACCTGAGCCAGATTGTTGAAGCCAAGGAGCAGACATTCCTCAAGGCGTCCAGGATACTCTCTATGTCTTTGGGAAGCTCCAAGAATCAGAGCACAGGCAGGGCAAGGACTGGGTCGTCGATCATGCTCTTCGAAGATAGGATGTCCGATCCGTCAAGCTTATTCAGTACAGGCTCTCACCTCTCTCCGATCGCAGCCTGTGAAGCTCTATCCGAAGCCGTTTCTACAGTTAGAGTCTTCCCCTTGTCTCCTCTCACTGAGCCAGACCGGACCCTCGTTGTCTCTGACGACTCCTCCACATCTTCCGATGCCTTCCTTTTTTGGGACCCCTCCCACGCCATGTGTTTCTTTTGCCTTTTCTCCTGCATCTTTGGCGGACGGTGCCCGACAAATGCCATCGGTGGAACTCCCAAATGTGTTACAGCCGTAGCACCAGTCGATTTTCTTTTCAGCATAGTTTTGCTGAAGTCCTTAGGGAGGCGTGGAGATCGTGGCATGTTTGAATTGGATTGGGGGTCGGTGACAACCCTCTTACGCCCATGGTGCTCCAGCGACACCTTCTCCTCTTTCTCTTCTTCGTTGTCTTTGACTGGTGATCGGGGGACGACTGAAGCCCTTGCTTGCCTCCTCCTCTCCCTTTTCTTCTTGTCTTTGAGGAAGGAGCGGTACATAGGCTTGTACCACAGAAGCGTCAGCACGTCCCTGTTGGTCAAATGGAAGAGGACTTCAATCTGTTAGTTTGAGAACTTCTTTTCCAACCTCCGGGTTGTCACACTCCGGTAATTTATTTTTCCTTTTTTCGAATTTTTCGGATATTTTATAAGATCCTTCAGATCTTTTTCCTGTTGAGTGTTCCTAATTTGTTGGTGCTCGGGCCATCCCGGGGCTTGGTTTATGGATTCCATAGGTGTTTAAGATGTTGGGCCATGTTCGGTTTTAATTATTGAAGTTCGGGTTGTAGCGAAGTATCCGGGCAAGGCTATAACCATGTTGTGGGCCCATTCCGATCTAGAAATATTTTCCAATTGAAAGAACTTTCTGCAAGAAAGTTGTAGAGGATTGAATTATGAAAATAATGCAATTTGAATCAACTCATTCGGAGTTCGGACGAAGAAGTTATGGCCGAAATACTCCCAATTGTCCTTGAGGTATCCAACAACAGCCTTGTATTTCGATATAGGGTCTCCCCTCCCTTCCTGTATATCGATATATAGCTCGGCTGCCCCCTCTCCCCCCATCACATATCGATATGTGATGGGCACCTTGTGGGTTGCATCCCGATCACATATCGATATGTGATGAGAAACATATCGATATATGACCTTCTTGTTCCTATATCGATAGATCCTCCCTTTGTTTGTATATCAATATGTGAGTCCTTGGTATATCGATATACCAAGGCACTATTTATCATCCAGAGGCTCTATGACTGTTCGTATATCGATATACGACTATCCGTATATCGAAATGCGATTGATTTCTGGCAGTTTGCAGAGTAAGTTGGGGGCATTTTAGTCAATTCGCGTTGGACCTATATATGTGTAAGTCTAAGGGAAAACCCTCATTTTTACACAGACCATCTCCCTCTCTTCCCCTTCATTACCGTATATCTCTCCCTCTCTCTATATCACTCAATCTCTCTCCCTTCTCTCCTCCATCTCTCCCAATCCAAGAGGAATTAGGCTTCGGAGCTTTCATCAACGTCACTCCACGCGTCGTCCTCTACGTATCTATGGGCTTGGATCGTTCATTGGAGTAAAACCCTCACCTAGAATTTCTTGGATCTTCACTTGAGGTAGAATTTCTATGCCATTTTATCTCTTCTATTGGCATTCTCCCTTCTCCCTCAAACTATTTTTGAAATATGAGGACGTTTTCATGATTCATGTTCGTAGGTTGAGTATGCCTATCAATTTCTTAAGGGTTTGTGTTCATTTACATCTTGTTGCACTTCCCGTGGTTTCGATTTCATGATCTCCAAATCAATTTGAAGAAACCCCAATTTTGTAAAAACCCTAGATTTGGGTCTTCTTGGAATTGACAAAATTGGTTGAGTATCTTAGTTCCTACATACACCAATAGACTTCCTATGACCTTAATTTCTAGACCCCCTCCTTAATTTGGAAAACTCTCAATTTTGTGAAAACTCTAGATTTTTGGGTCGTCGTGAAATCGATAAATTGACTTGAGTATAGTGGACAATGATTTTGGAAATGTGGTCCTATGATCTACTCGACGCATCATAAAGTGGAAATCGATTATGGAAAATCATGTTTTGGTCAATTCAGTCGGATTAGGAGGAAGTATGCCCTAATCAGTTGGTTTGATTGAAAGAATGAAAGAAGAGTTTTAATTGACCTTAATATGATAGATGAATTGGCTTGGCTAGATATAGCGGGAATTTTGTTCCTTGGGTGTCACTACACTCACGACATTGTGCAATGGGGGCTTGCACTGGGCCCTCTCGACGGGTCGAGGAATACTAGGAATTTATACGTGTAGTTTAGTCGACGGACTTCTATCGCGGAATTAGCCGAAACCTAATGAATCTAGTGGTAAAAGATAATTATTTGTACGCGACCCTCTTGTTTCGTCAAGATGGGAAGATGCGGAAAATTGTTGGTTAGCTCCCTTGATTTCGTCAATGTTGAGATGTTGGAATCAAAACATAACAAGTCTCCTTAATTTCGTCAAGTTGAGCATTTGGTAAAAAAATTAAATAAATTGAAAGGAAAGTGGACTTTTGAAAGAAAATGATTGTTTTGGGAAAATCAAATGGTTTTATAAAAGGAAATGGTCCTCATTGCATGCATACTTTTATTTATCTCGCACTCGCATCTTTTGTCACAATTTTAGAGATATTTGGTTATAGATTATCTCTACTAGGCTTTTGTATAACTTTCTATTTTTAGGTACCATACTCTATCCTTGGTTCGGAGCGGGACCTTTCAGACTTTCTGTCACAACCCATCCCGATCTCGGAATGAGTCCATGACCGGCCAACGAGCAAGCTCGCTAAAGGCCTAATAAAAGAGTTGAAAAATTCCTTTACAACATTAATATGCGGAAGCGCGTGAACAAAAACCAGAGCAGTGAATATAGATGTTCTCATTCAGTTCCCAGGATTACATCATAAGGCTTCAAAGATAGCCGGTACAACAAAAGTACAACAAAAGCTCCAAAACATAGCTTAAACAAGAACTGCCACCTCATTCTTCAACCTGACCTGAAAATGGTTTTAGAAAAACGCATAAGCTAAAAGCTAGAGTGAATTTCTACATACTGCAGTACAAGTTTCATGGATTCACATTGTTCCCTGCAAGATTAGTTCCACAGTCATAATATGGCTCAAAGGCTCAATAATAACATCATTGCTTTTAAATAACAATTCTTCATTTGCTTTGATTTCCATATCAACCTGTAATTCGCAGTATATCATAAATTCAACTTTTATTGAATAGGTTTAACTTTCTTTTTCTCATCAATATGCCCCTGTCGTATGAGCATTCATACTTTCACATTCGTGCTTTCGCTTGTGTCGTATAAGTGTATGCACAATAGAATTATGCCTGTGTCGTATAAGCATATTCAGATCATTGTGCCTTATGCTTTTGTCGTATAAGCATATCAATAACATGCTTGTATTTGCACTTGTCACAATCCGTGCACCTTATTTCCGTTTCATCTCCATTCCAAATTCTTTCTTCCTTTTATTATAACTCCTTGTCGTATGGAATTTCATAAAATAGTTTCC
>NMUG010000431.1:0-22607 GCA_002855965.1 Monotropa hypopitys | reverse complement strand
CCAAAAAATTTAAAAAAATAATTTTTTGGATGTTTAGTTTTGTCAGGTTAAAAACCGAAACCGAACCGAAACCATTCGGTTCGGTTATGGTTCACCGCTTCTCCATACATTCAGTTTTTAGAAAAAACCAAAACCGAACCGAAACCACGCGGTTCGGTTTTGTTTTTTCTAAAAACCGGACTGAACGGAACGATTGCCATCTCTAGCTACCGCATAGCCAATGGGGTCCGGATCTGGGCTGGGCCGGTTGACCGGACCTGAACCGAACTGGTCCGATCCACTGACTTTCTTATGGGACTTAGATTGGGTCTCTTATCTTCTTTCTTTTATCGTTTAGCCCCTAATCGAATATTCTTTGCTGATTTTAAGCCTTAAAGTTCACTTTAATGCTTTAATTTACCCTTAATTAACCCCGAAAATTTTCTGAAATTTCCAAAAAATATATTAAAATAATTAAACTTATTTTGGGCCTTAATTATTGGGTCAGGGCCTCACATCCTCCCCACCTTTAAGAAGTTTGGTCCCTCAAACTTAAATGGTTTATTGAGTGATTTAGAAATATAGGAAAGGATAAAGTTTATACCTTAATCAAATAACTATGGGTATTTTAGACGCATGTCACTCTCCTTCTCCCAAGTAGCTTCACTCCCTGGTTGGTTATCCCACCAAACCTTGACTAGTGAATGACTTTGTTTCTAAGCTATTTCTCTTGTCAGTCCATGATTCGAATGGGTCGCTCTTAGTATGCCAACTTCTTCTCGATTTCTATGGTTGGTCGGGCTAGCATATGCATAAAGTCTGATATGTACTTTCAGAGCATCGATATATAAAATACATCATGGACATTGGCTAGTTCTTGTGTTAGTGCTAATTGGTATGCGACTGGTTCAATCCTTTTGAGAATCTCAAAAGGTCTGATATAGCATGGATTGAGCTTTCCTCTTTTCCCGAATCTGATGACACCCTTCATGGGTGATACTTTCAAGAATACTTTGTCCCCTTCCTGAAACTCTAGCTCCCTTCAATGAGTGTCGGTGTAACTTTTCTGGAAGTCTTGGGCTATCTTCAGGTTGTCCTGAATGATCCTGATCTTTTCTGTCGTCTCTTGCACAATTTCTGTCCCTATGGGTGCTGCTTCTCCAACTTTGGTCTAACATGCTGGTAATCTGCACTTCTTGTTGTACAATGCTTTGAATGGTGACATTCCGGTGCTTTGATGGTAGCTGCTATTGTCGGCGAACTCTGCTAGAGGTAGGTGTTCTTCTCAGTTTCCTTGAAATTCTAAAGTGCATGCTCGTAAGAGGTCTTCTAATGTTTGAATTATTCTCTATAATTGGCCATAAGTTTGAGGATGGAAGGTGGTGCTGAAGTTCAATGCCGTTCCCATTGCTTTTTGTAGTGACTTCCAAAATCTGGATACAAATCAGGGGTCTCTATCGGAGGTGATTGAAACTGGCATCCCATTTAGTCGAATGATCTCTCGTAGATAAGTGGTTGCCATTTGGTCCATCGAGTACATGTTCTTGATCGAAATGAAATGAGCTGAATTGGTCAAGCGATCGACTATAACCCATATTACGTTGTTTCCCTTGACTGTTTGAGGAAATCCTACGACGTAGTCCATCGTGATGTCTTCCCATTTCCATCTTGAGATTGGTAGAGGTTGGTGTAATACCCGTATCCTTTCATTTCAAATCTATAATTATTTCATATAAATAATTAATGTTTCATATTAAATGATCGGGTTGAGCCTTGAGGTATAATCGTTAAATCATGATAACAGAAGAGTCTTGAGGTGGCTTGTATTGGTTTGAGGTGGAAATTTGAGGTTAAGACTAACATAGATGATTAACATTAATTACAATCCTTGAGGTTTCTCTTTAAAGTTGTAATCGGACATGGGAAAGGTCGTACAATGACCATAGGATGCTCATTTGATGTTTAGAATGTTGAGGAAGTGTTTTGGTTTGAATTTGGAGAAGTTGGGATTCAAAAGTTAAGGTTTTGGAGTCATCCTGGGGTCCTCGTCTGGACCACACTTGGGTCTCGTCCAGAAGAGTGACCAGAGACTTTCCCGTAGATTTTTGGTGTTGGTCGTCCGGACAATAGGAGAGTCCCGTCCAGACGAAGGTGGTCCTCCGGACGAAGATGGGACTCGTCTGGATGAAGCGTGCGATAGTTTTAATTTTATTAAGGGTAAACTTGAGTTTTCTCATCCTAATCAGCTTATAACCTCCCTAATCCATATAAGGGTTATTCTAAACCCATTTTGGCTTCCATTAGGTGTTCTAAATATGAGAGCGAAGCCCTAGAGAGAGAGGAACCTCCATTGTTGAAGCTTTAAGGTTGAAGGAGATTTGGAAGTTGTGGTGCAAGGATCTTCTTATGGTTTGAATCTCTTGGTAAGACTTTTAACCCTTGTGTTTTATGAGTTATCTCTCTCTATCTTTTCATCAATCCTTGAGTTTAAGTTGCCTATCAAGGTTATGTTCTAGTATGTTGAGGTTCATGAACGAATCTATAGATTTTATATAGAGGGTTACATGGATTGTGGATTTTTCCTTGGGTTATATAAAGTTTGCTTGTGTATGAGCCTAGACTTGAAAGACATATTAGTCTTGGGTCCTAGGAAGGCTATTAATGGCCTTATATGCATATATTGTTGTGGAAATCTCATGTGTAAACATATAATGTTCATGTATAACTTGGAAAAATCATGTTGGATTGTGAATGTGGTAATTGAAGTGGACCTTGGGTAAGGATATTTTGCTATTGTCAAGCACGTAAATACTTTTATATTCCTTGTTCAATTTATATAAATTATGCACTGAAATTAATGGATTTTCTTGACAGGGAATCTTGTGGACAATTCGTAAGCCACGAACAAAAGAAAGGAGAAAGTTTGATTAGCTATATTGGTGAGTGTAAAAATGTAGCATCTCGACTTTTAGATGTTTGTGCACTTTTATTTTATAGAAATTGTACAAATTCATGGAAAGTTGCATGGCATGACGCATGTGTTTAGCATATGCATGTGTGAGTGGTATCTTAGCCTATGGAAAAAGTTTTGAGGAAGGGTTTTGAGAAAGAAGCTTTGAGAAAACTATAGACTATGGGCACGTTTTGAGAATGAGGTTTTGAAAGTGGTATATACTATATGTATATAAGTAACGGCGAATGATAATTGGCGCCTATATGGCCACGGGAGATGCCCCTTCATATATTGAAGTCGGGTTGCGGTTCGGTGACATATTATATGTTGAAGTCGGGTTGCGGTTCGGAGACATGTTGGAAATAAAGTTGCGGTTCCATATGATAGTGTACGTGATGCACTAACTATTGCATATAGCAATAACTATTTTGAAAGAAAAATGGCATAGGATGTCCACTATCTTGAAAAGGGGCTGCGGTCCAATTATATTATGTATGAAAGGCATTTTAAAATGTGGAAGTTGAGAGTGTTTGTAACCTTGCATGCCATTGTATCTTTCCTCTTTTTGGAAACATTATTGTTTGTAAAGTTAAACCTTGCATTACTTGTCTTTTATCTAGAACTTGCAATGCATATGTTCACACTCTGTTTTTCTTGTTTTTGACTTGGAAAATAGGTATCCAGTGGTAGTGGTCCACTACAAAGCTAGAGCCAAGTCTTTCCGGGAAGAAAGATTGTGGCTAATGGGATGGTCCTTGGTAGTAGCTAGCTCTTGTAGCTTTATTTATTTCCCTTTTTCAGTTGTTGTCTATTTTGGAAAATGTCCCTTAGTAGAACTTTTATGGTGCGATAGTACTTTATGGTAGTTGATACAATTTGGGCCTTGATTTCATAGTAGTATTAAATTGTTGGTTATGAGTTGTGATCATTTTAATTGTCATGAACAAGATTATTTTGAGGTATTCATTTAATAAAAAATTTTATTCCGCTATTTATTGATATTTTTGTAGTTAGGGATGTTACAACTTGGTATCAGAGCTTAGGTTCTAGGTCCGAGTTAGGGGATTATGTGACCAAGTGGAAATTGTACTTGAGGTGTGTGCTTGAGGTAAAGTGTGGGAAGTGTAGTATTAGTGTTCTCTGACTATTATGTGTGTCTTGACACACATGGGACTTGCCTTGAAATCCGATTGGAAGGATGACTGATCAACATTCTCTTTCAATGGGAAGTCTTGGAAAGTTAAGTGGAAAAGCATAGTATAACAAAATGCTAAGGGTTAGAGTGGTTGGGGATAAATGGCTAAGTAGTGAACCATAGGATGTCGAGTCATACATTGAGTTATTGTATTGTGGGTGACTAACGTGTGAGTTTTTTAGCCGGACCATACCTATCTTGGGCCGGATCCCAATTGTCCGGGTCAGCCCGTCAATCCGGATCCAATACATATCTCACGGAGCAATCCAGGGCCGTCGACCTCACGGACCTCCGAACATACACTGCTGTTGGACAGATCCGGCAGATCATCATGTGTTCAAACATCCTAAGCAGTCTCAACGGACACCAGAAGGAGCCAGGCCGGTCCGGCCATGCAGTCTCCTTCAACCTTCGGCATTCCCATCCGGACGTCAAGGAAGCCCAGCGCTTCCACTCCCCACTGGGAGAAGGGATAACTTCCATCGACGGACGGCCTCATGCCGGAGGGGTCCACCATCGGCAGCAGTAGGGACAATGACCTCCGGCAGGCGGCATTCGGGTCGGCCGTACAACTGCTGACGTGGCTCGGGTCGGTTCAGCGGCCCAACAACACTATAGGGCTAACGTCAGCACCTGGCCTCCCGCCCGTGTGCATCACACGCTTGTATCTTGGCGCCCAAGTCAGGACTCCTATAAATATCCCATCAAAACACTATTCACGGGACCTGACCTAGCTGGATATCTGGTATCTCTCTGACTCTCTTTCAGTTTACGATTTCCTTCCTCCAACCGTCTCTAACTTAGCCATCAGAGGCCCCTCTCGGTCGCTGCCGACCGGTGGGCACTAACCTTTGTGGTAGTAGGAGCCAAGCAGTTGATTCCCCTTTTTTCTTATAGGTGACCGAGCACGTAGCCGAAGCTCTCACCTCCAGTCATCCGTCCATCATCCGAAGGACCCCGCGGCACCCTCCGGACTTTCAGTCACCACATCCACAATGTTGTTTCTTGTTGTGTAATTTTAGAAATCAATGGAACCAAACAATCAAATGCCTGAGGAAGAATCTAGTGTCAATGGGGGAAACCCTAGTGGTGGAAGGGGTGTTCCACCTATGGTAGGAGAGGAGGCCCGTATGATGGCAGCCATTGCACAATTGGAAGAGAATAAAAACTTAATTTTCCAGTGGCAGAATAATCAAAATATAGATAGAGGTATGGGTACCGGACTTCTCAAAAGGTTCAAAGGCTATGTACTACAGTTTTTGAGCGGTCGAATGACCCTATGGTAGCCGAGAAGTGGTTGAAGGAGGTAGAACTAGTCTTAGATACGATAGGGGTTTTTGGTGAACAAAGGGTGGTGTTAGCCACTTTTCTATTCTTAGGAGAGGCTAGAAATTGGTAGGAGTCTTTTAAGAGGCTTGAAGGGGCACTGGCAATTGGTGTTGAGCAGAATTTTTCTAACATTATTACTTGGGATAGGTTTGTGAGGGGGTTTAACGAGCAGTATTATCCGGAAAGTTTCTGGTATGAGCAGATTGCAGCTTTTACAAATTTGAGGCAAGGGGGAATGTCTGTAGCAGAGTATGCAGCAAAATTTGCACAGTTGTCTAGATATGCACCATAGATAGTTGGTACTGAGGATTTGAGGTGTAATAAATTTCGGATGGGATTATTACCTATTATATACACAAAAATTTTGCAGTTTAGGGAGTCTAATTATGCGAACCTAGTGGATATAGCTAAGAAGACTTGGGTTGATATACATAATACTTGGTCAAGAGAGAAGAATAGAAAGAGGTTTAGAAATGATAATGAGAAGTCAAGAGGAATGGCTTTAGGAGTGGTAAATCCAAATCAAAATTTAGCAAGAGTCATGGTGCGAGTGGCAAGGGTAGCCAAGGTAGCGGATGGAAGAGTAGACAAGAAAGAAGTATGAATCAACCAGCGGGGTCTAAGGATAAAGATTTTGTGAGGAAGTGCTTCAAGTGTAATGCACCGGATCATTTGGCAAGGGATTGTGGTGAGGGTAGAAACAATGTGATGTGTTTCAAAAGTGAGGTCTTTGGGCATAAGTCATACCAATGTGAGCAACTAGTGGTATCAGTGGGAAGTGCAACTGGGAGAGCAAATAGAGGCACCGCAGGTCAGACTTGTCATGGCAGGGTATTTGCATTGGATCGACAAGCGGCTCAAACCAATTAAGACATGGTGACAGGTTTTATTCGTATATCCACTCTTTATACATGATTTTTGATTGATTCTGGTTCTACACATTCTTTTGTATCTATTGTTTTTGACACACATATGGATAGAGAATTGTCACCGTTAGGCCACATCTTGCTTGTGTCGACACCAATGGGGAATGTGGTTGAGCTTGAGTCTTATTATTCAGGTTGTGAAATTTGGGTGGGTGGTGAACCTTTGTTGTCATATTTGATTCCGTTAGACATGCCAGATTTGGATGTGATTTTAAGGATGGATTTCTTAGCCACCCACTTTGCCGTTATTGATTGTATCAGTAAAGAGGTTTTGTTCCGTGTTCTGGGTAAGCCCAATTTAAAAATTTGTGGGGATAATGTGGAGTTGCCTAGGCGTATCATTTCTTATTTGAAGGTTATGTCTTTTTTTGAAAAGCTAAATTTATTGGATAAATAAATAATTGTACATCCAAGATACAATTTGATACAATTACACAAATCTGGCTGTATATCCACACTTAAAGCTTCACTTGCATTGAATTCTCCTCCCTTAGCCATTTAATAAACTCCATCCAGCTATACCACCTACTCAATTATTATCATCTGGTCGTCTTGAATGAGATGCACCACCTCTGAATATCTTATTCAACCTTGAAAGGACCTCCCCATCTCACGAGCATAGGACTGCTTAATCCTCACCAACACTAGATAAAATTTTCCATTAGGATTGTATCTACCTCCATCTGCTGGAATTAGTTGCCGAAGACGATGCATCTGCTACTCATTTCTTCATCCACTATGATATAAGATTCTGAGCTTGTTATGTGACTTCAATCTCTAATATTTTGAAGAAAACACTAACCAATCTTCTTACTTTGTGTTGGGGTTAAGCCTTTCTTGTGGTGGTTCGCTGCTGTGAGCGGAGGAGATGAACTGCAGTGGGGTGGCTGGACCTAGCTGCACAGATAACAAATGTTAGGTTACCGGCGGCGTCGCCAGTGGACCCTCCGATGACAAAGTCAGCAAAGGATTCTTAAAGAAAGAAACCAAATTGACAGAGTTTTGGTTAGAGAGAGAGAGTGTGTGTGTGTCCCACGCATTGAATGCCAAGTTCCTTATATAGAGCATTGGAGAGTGTTGGCCACGCACTTCGGCGCGGGTGAGCCGCCCATACGCGGCATGGAGGAGTGTACCTGTCCCCTCTGAGTGTACGGGCGTGTGGCCGACCGGGCGGTTTCCGAAAATGTCAGGCGCCGCTGCCTGACAGCCTTGGGCGGCAGAAAAGCTGATAAAGGTTGTCTAACATGCGGCAGGAATCACGGAAAAGCTGATTCTGTGTCAGGTGTGTGTCTGCCATGTGCGCAAAACCCGGGATGCTGTCTCCGAGGGAATATTCACTGTGAACAAGGCATTTTGTCATGTCTGGCCGAAGCGACATGCTTTGGCATTGCTTGTTGTAGGCCGGGCCGTCCTGGGCTAAGAGACCTCCGCGCAGAAGTGATCCCAGGAGAGCCTTCGCGTCAGCCGTTGCTCTGCTCGGTCGCATGACCTTGACTGTTAGGTTCTTCGGCTATGCTCCTTCTCTGGGCTTTGAGTCTCCGGTCCAGAGAGAGCCCCCAGAGAGGCCCTGTCGCTGGCTAGGCTTTGTTCGGCCGCATGTAGGCTGGCCTGAGCTGTGGTCCTCCTGTAAGAGATCGTGGCTCTGGCCTCCTGAGAGTTCGGCCTCCAACAATAGCCCCTCAACCCCTTTGGCTAGGAATTTTGGCCGAAGAAGGGTTGACTCGGTGCCGATAGGTTGTGTAGGTGCCGAAGGGAGGAGCACTGGACCACCAATTTGACTTGAGATTTGGACTTCTGACAGCATTTAATGAACCGTCATTTTGAAATCGCTGACGTGTCGCGCTCTGGAGAGGTGGCGCGTCTGACGTGATGTCACGCGGACAGATGTCACATCATCGGTCTCCGTGTGCTCGATTTGGCAGTTGGGCGGACTTGCGTGTCGTGTTGCGGTTGGCTGAAGTTGCAGCTGATGGGATAGCGTGCAGGCGTGCTGTCAGGCATGCAACGCCGACACAATTTTCGAGGCGGCGCAATCATTGCGGAAGTGGGGTGACCGCCTGGACCGACTTGGCCGGTCACCCGGTTTTTGATATCCAGGTCACCCCTATAAATAGGGGAGTTAGGGTTTCTTCATAAACCTGTTCGTCCCAGAGCTCTCTTCCCTTGGCAATTTCCTGCAACCGTGCGCAGCATCTCCGGCCACTGTTCTCCCTGCTTCCATTGCCCGTTTCCCAGGCCTCTAGCCCTCTTCATCACCTTAGGTAACCGTTAAACTCCAATTCTGTTCATCTCCTCGACTTTCTTCTTATTTTTTGGGTCGTTTTTGCGACCTTTTGGTGACTGTTTGTTTCTCCCCGCCATTGTTGAAGACCTGGAAGCTTTTGGCAGGCTTCTCGGCTTCTAGGCTAGGGATGGGCACTCGCCCTACTTACGGACACGTCTGACTGGTGTTCGGTTGAGCATATTTTGCCTTCTTGTCGTTTTTGCGACGTTTTTCCAGGTTGGGGTGCATCCCTTCTGCCATTTTTGTGGCCTGGAAGCTTCATGTAAGTTTTTGGGCCTCGTGGTGAGGGAAATGAATATTCAGACCAAGCTTGGCCGAGCCGAGCCGAGCCGCCTCCCTGTGCTTCATTGCGTAGGTTGATACCGGACCGACTAACGGTGCCCTCTTGTTTGTGTTCTTTTCAGATCCAACTGATGGCGCCGAAGAAGCGGTCTGATAAGTTCAGGCGGCTCCTGGACACTCCCGAAGACCTCCGGCACTTTAGGGAGGAGTACGAGGTTCTGGCCGACGTGAATCTCCTGCTAGCCCCCGTTGGTCACAAGAAACAGGGACCACAACACATCCTTGTTCCCATCGTTGCCATTGTTGAGGGAGAAGTCCGGTTCCCCTTTCAACCAATTCTCACCCGTTTCTTCGGCTCTCTTGGTATTACGCCGTTCCAAGTGACGGTAAACACCTTCAGGATTCTTCTAGGGGTGACCAAGTTAAACGAAAACCTCCCGCCGGCAGATCGACTCACTTTTGACGACATCTTTGGATGTTACTTCGTTGGATACAACCACACATCCAACAAGTATTATCTGGGCCGGAGGCCTGGCCAGACCAGCCTGATTGCCGGCTTTCCGGACTCGGAAAAATATGCCGACGACGTTATCATCGTCTCTAACAGCTTTTTCACTCCACTTCATTATGGGGGGGGGGGTCACCATATCCTTTCTGGAGGGTGTCCCCGGTAAGTTTTATTACGTCAGCATGACGTTTTTTATTTATCTGATCTCTCGTATTTTTCTAACCACCTGCTTTTTTCCGTGCAGACGCCGGGGTCCTCAGTGGCTGTAAGAACGTGGCCGACGCTGATATGGTAAAGGCTTTCTCTGCTCTGTCATAAGCCAAACGATGGGCCCCGACTTTGTTGGAGTACCATCCGACCTATACCCACACTCTTCGACCGCGACCTTCCCAGGCCGAGCCCTCTGCTAGGTGCTCAGCCGAGCCCTCTGCTACTCATCCAGCCGAGCCTTCCGCTACACCACCAGCCGAACCATCTTCTTCGCCGTCTATCGAGGAGATAGAAATAGAACCCCAAAAGGTGATCAACCTTGAGAACGAATTTCTGGCCGACGAGATGGAGGGCCTGAACGTTGAGCCCGTGGTGGCCATTCTGAAGGAGACGCCGACAAGAGGTCGTGCTAGCGATGTTATGGACACGCTGCAGCGGACTCGTCGGGAGAAGAGGCCTCGAAATGAGGCGGACGTGCAGTCGACTGAGCACTCTTCGGCTACTGCGGAAAAGGGTCCTGCCCAAGATTCCGCGGCGCAGGAGACGACGGCATCCTCCCAGAGGACGGTAATTTCTTTTGAGCCAAAGCTCTTCTACGAGGGCATTGCTCCCGAGATGGGGGACACGCTGGAAGAGCACCCCGGCTTGGCGCTGGCTCTGGCCCAGGCCTTCACTCTGCCGAGGGCGATGGAGCGTCTTCCCAATGGCCCCCGGTCCTGTTTTCGCAGGATGATATATTTTGGCGCAATGGTAAGCACAACTGCCTTGAATTTGTTGAACCTGTTTCCTTCGGTATTTGCGTTGATAACTTGTCTTTTTGCAGATGATGCATGCTGGTGCCGGCGTGGACCAGCGTCTCGGTCGCAACAGACTGCCCGACAACTAGCCGACAAGGCGGCGGAGGAGAAGGTCGCCGAGGCCCAAGCGTCCATTGCCGCACTGGAGGAGAAAAACAAGCAGATCCTAGCAACGGTCGAGATCAACGTGGAGGAGCTGTCTGCCAAACACGTTCGACTTGAGGAGCTCCATGCTGAGAACCTCCGGCTGAAGGCGGAGATGTAGGAGGTGCAGAAGAGCGCAGCCGACAAGGCGGAGGAGGAGTTTGGCAAGGGTATGAAGAGGCAGCATCCGAGTGCCGTAGTCAATTGGGGAGGCTGAAGGAGAAGGTTTTCAAGAAGGGATGTGTCAATGCCAAGGTCTCTTTGGGGTCTGAGGACAATGCTGAGGGCGTGGGGGAGATTCCTGAAATGAGGAAATCCAAGACTGGAGCTTGGCTCTTCTCTGCTCCAACGACCTCTTCTGTTGCCGCGACGGGGGTTGCAACTCCGGCCGTTGGGACTGGCACCGCTGTGGTTGCTACTCCTGCTGGGACCCGTAACTGGGGCTGTCGGTTCCACCCAGCCAACTGCTTGACCATCCTTGAGCTCCCTTTTTGTAATTTGCTTTCTGTTTTTGTCTGGGCCGAGCCGACCTGTGGCCGGTCCTTTTTTAAATTAATGAATGCTTGAACTTTTGCAAATTTCTTTGTCTGCTCGGCTACTTGCGTAGTGTACCCTTCTTCCCCCAGCCGAGGAAAATGTTTCGGTCAGCCAAGGCTTTGCCCTCGGCTTGGTGCTATACTTTGATTGCATTGCTGTTTGTTGATTGCTTCGGTACTGTACCGTAGCAACCCTTGTACATTTTCAGATAAATGCAAACTTTTTAGGGAACTTCAGTGATATGGCGCCGACGGGCTGTCAGTCTCCTCGGCAAAGCCACTGAGGAGCTGCATGCACGTTTTGTAAAACGGCAACTAGAAGCTGCTTCGGTGATATGGCGCCGACGAGCTGTCAGTCTCCTCGGCAAAGCCACCGAGGAGTTGCATGCACGTTTTGTAGATAAACGACAACTAGAAGCTGCTTCGGTGATATAACGTCGAAGAGCTGTAAGCTTCCTCGGCAAAGCCACCGAGGGGCTGCATGCACATTTTATAGATAAATGGCAACTAGAAGCTGCTTCGGTGATATAGCGCCGAAGAGCTTTAAGCTTCCTCGGCAAAGCCACCGAGGGGCTGCATGCACGTTTTGTAGATAAACGACAACTAGAAGCTGCTTCGGTGATATAGCGCTGAAGAGCCTGTAGATAAACGGCAACTAGAAGCTACTTCGATGATATAGCGCCGAAGAGCTGTAAGCTTCCTCGGCAAAGCCACCGAGGAGCTGCATGCACGTTTTGTAGATAAACGGCAACTAGAAGCTGCTTCGGTGATTTAGTATCGAAGCAAGAGATAACAAATTTTGTGCAAGGATTATGAAAATCAGACTTTCATTGATTGAGGGCCTTAGGCCAGATTTACAAAGTCAGTGGTAGTACAATCTCAGGTTTGTAGCATTCCATAGTCTTGGGATTGGGGTGCCGTCCAGGTCTTCAAGTCGATAAGCCCCGGTCCCTGCATGTCCGGTCACCCTATACGGTCCTTCCCAGTTGGGACCGAGCTTTCCATCTGAACTTTTCTTCTTGTTTCCCACCACCTTCCTCAGGACAAGATCATCAACTTTGAATGCCCTGGGCCGGACTGTCCGGGAAAAGTTCTTGGCCACTCCTTGCTGGTAGGCAGCTAGTCTGATCCTAGCCGAGTCTCTTCTTTCGTCGGTCAGGTCCAGGTCTTTTTCAATCACTGCGTTGTTCGTCGGCTCGCTAAATCCTTCAGTTCTGATGGTTGGAAGTCCGGCCTCCAATGGAATGATTGCTTCCATGCCAAAAGCTAAGGAGAACGGGGTTTGCCCTATGGAGCGCCGAGGGGTTGTTCGGTAGGCCCACAGGACACTGGGGAGCTCTTCGGCCCACCTTCCCTTTACTGCCTACAATCTTTTCTTAATACCGCTGCCGATGGTCTTGTTGGAGGCTTCGGCTTGACCGTTGCCTCGTGGGTAGTTAGGGGTTGAGTTGTAGAACTTGATTATATGTTCGGCACCGAAACTGGTGAAGAGATCCCCCACAAACTGGGTGCCGTTGTCAGAGATGAAGGCGTAGGGGATGCCGAAGCAGGAGACAATGTTCTTCCAAGCAAATCTCTTCACATCCTTGTCTTCTATAGTAACTAACGGATCGGCTTCAACCTACTTGGAGAAGTAATCTGTTGCCGTGATCAGAAATTTAAAACCTCCTGGTGCCGTAGGGAGCTTGCCGACGATGTCCAAGCCCCACTAAGCAAAGGGCCATGGGCTGGTCAACGGTGTGAGTTCCTCGACAGGTTGTCTCATGATCGGGGAGAACCGCTGGCAGGAGTCACACTTCTTCACTATCTGTTCTCCGTCTTCCATCATCTTCGGCCACCAGTACCCTTGCGAGATAGCCCAGTGCACTATTAATCATCCCCCAGTATGAGCTCCGCAGCTTCCGACATGGAGCTCCTGCAGCACTCCTTCCACCAATGTCGGGTGCACACAAAGGCGGTACGGTCCGGAGAATGACCGCCTGTACAATTTGTCATGAGGGCGAAGACAGAACCGAGCCGACTTATGGACGATTCGGTGGGCTTCCCTCTTGTCCTCTAGGACTGAACCGTCCTTCAGGAATGAAATAATTGGGTCCATCCAACTGGGACCCTGGCTGATGAAGAAGACGGCTTGCTGCTTCGGTGCTTCGATGCTCGGCTGATCTAGGCTTTGGACGCTGACCGTCCTCTGCTCTCTGACTTCTGCTGCTGAGGCTATTCTGGCCAGAGCGTCGGCATGGGCGTTCTTTTCCCTACCGACCTGCTAAATTTGGATTTGATTGAATAGCCCCATTCTCTCTTTGACTCTCTGCATATATCTTCCCATCCGCTCGTCTCGACACTCGTTGTCGCCATTGACCTGATTGACCACGAGCTGGGAATCGCTGTAGATGTTCAGACTTTGAATCTCCAACTCCTTGTCTGCTCTCAGTCAGGCCAGGAGTGTTTCATATTCTGCCTCATTGTTGGAGGCACTGAAGTTGAGCCGAAGAAAATGCTCATGGGTAATTCCCTCAGGGGAGATGAGGACAACTCCGGCCCCGTTTCCTCGGCAGTTCGATGCGCCGTCCACAAACATCCTCCACGAGTCCTGATTTTGCAGAGACTCTGGCAAGACTTGTTCGGCCACAGCTTCTTCAAGATGAGGGTCCTCAGTCCGAGGAGAAAATTCTGCGAGTAAGTCGGCCAGGATTTGACCTTTGATGGCAGTTTTGGGTTGGAATTTGATATCGAAGTTGGCCAACTACATGGCCCATTTGGTGAGTTGATCGAATAGATCGGCGTGTTTAAGCAACGCCCGAAGAGGGAATTCAGTCAAGACAACAATAGTATGCGCCTGGAAGTATGGCGCCAGCTTCCTGGAAGCAATAACTAAAGCAAACGCGAGTTTTTCGAGAGGGAGGTACCGGGTTTCGGCGCTGATGAGAGATTTGCTAGAGAAGTAGACCGACTGCTGCTCAAGCTTTCTTGCCGAACCAGTGCTGAGTTGACGGCATGCGGAGTGATGGCCAGGTAAAGGTACAACTCTTCCCCTGCATTGGTTTGGAAAGCAAGGGAACCGAAGAAAGGTATTCTTTGAGATTACCGAGGGCTTCTTTGCACTGATCGGTCCATAAAAAGTGTCTTTGGCTATTTTTCTTCAATACCTCATAGAATGGCTGGCATTTGTCCGAAGATCTGCTGATGAACCGGTTAAGGGCTGCGGCCATACCTGCAAGCTTCTGCACCTCTTTCAGATTCCTTGGCTCTTCACTCTTATGGATGGCCGAAACCTGAGAGGGGTCGGCCTCAATGCCTCGGCGCGTGACGAGGTAGCACAGAAACTTCCCCGAGCCGACTCCAAAGGCGCACTTTGAAGCGTTGAGCCGGAGCTTGTGCTTCTTCAATATATCAAATACCTTCTGAAGATCGTCCAGGTGGTTTGCTTCGGCCTTGCTGTTGACCACCATATCGTCTATGTAGGCCTCCATTGTGCCGCCAAGCTGAGAACTGAACATCTTCGTGACCATTCTCTAATAAGTTGCTCCGGCATTCTTCAGACCGAAGGGCATCACTCGGTAGCAGAACAATCCCATTGGAGTGATAAATGCTGTTTTCTCTTGATCCGGACCGAACATAGCTATCTGATGGTATCCTCGGTATGCATCCATGAAGCTCATCCTGGGGTGGCCGGCCGTTGCGTCGACCAGCTGGTCAATCCTCGTCATAGGAAAGCTGTCTTTGGGACAAGCTTCATTGAGGTTAGTGTAATCAACATAGACCCTCCACTTGCCGGTCTTCTTTTTGACCACCACCGTGTTGGCTAACCAGGTGGGGTAGTGCACTTCTCGGATCGCCTGCGCTTCGGTCAGACGGTGTACCTCTTCGATAACTGCGTCGACATGAGCAGTTGCCGATCGCCTAGCTTTCTAAACGACGGGCCGACACTCTAGCCGGACGTTGAGGTGATGGATGATAAATTCCGGGTCTACACCCGGCATTTCATAAGGTGTCCAGGCAAAAATCTCAACGTTTCTCCTGAGGCAGCTGATTGTGGCTGCCTTGTCTGCCTCTGACATCTTTGAGCCGATAAGAAAGAAGCGTTCCGGATCGTCGGTGCTCAGAGGGATGGTGTCAAGGTCCTCAATGGATTTAGCCGAGGCACTTGAACCGACGTCCTCCAGCACCGGTTGATCTGGAACCTCCATCCAGTGGACCTGCTCGGGGGTGACTTTACCCTTGACGGCAGCGATATAGCACTGCTTGGTCGAGGCTTGATCTCCCTTAAGCTCCTCCACGCCCCTTGAGCTGATGAACTGGATGACCTGGTGGTATGTGGAGGCAACTCCCTTGATGCTATGGACCCATGTTCGGCCCAAGATAGCAGTATAGGGCGATGGGACGTCGACTACTAAAAATTCCACTTCGGTTGTGACCGTGCCGATGGTCACTGGTATGGTAATCTTGCCGAGTGGCCAGACAGATGCCGCGTTAAACCCTACCAGTGGCACGTCGGTAGGTTGTAGGTCCTCTGACTTGTATCCCATTTTCTTGAACGGGAGTAATACATGACGTCTGCTGAGCTGCCGAGGTCAACGAGGACTCTACTGACTTGGCAGTCGGCAATTTGCAGGGTGACGACTAGCGCGTCGTCATGGGGATGTTGGACCCTTTTAGAATCTCTAGAGGAGAAAGTGATGGAATACCTTGAGTCCGACTTCGGCTTCTTTGGCATAGGCTGGACCTCAAGAATCTCCTTTGCCTCGATCTGTTGGAGCTCAGACCGAAGCTGCTCCTCTCGTCGGTGATCCACTGTCCCGTGGATCACGTTGATAATGCACAGGGCCGGCTTGGGGTCTTCCTTCGGCGCAGCAGTGGCCGTTTCCCCCGTATCAATGAACTCACCAAGATGGCCTGCCGTGACCAGCTCCTCCAAGAAGTCCTTGTAGGCTCGGCAGTTGGTTGTAAGGTGGCCCTTCTCCCTGTGATAGTAGCATATGAACTTGTCGTTGCCGCCCCTCTGAGCTCCCAAGCTCTTCTCTGGCCACCTAAAGTATGTCTCCTTCTCGATTTTGCAGAGGAGCATGAAGGTTGGCTTCTTGAAGACAGTGGTATGAGCCACATACTCGTATGGATTCTAAGTCCGTGGTTCCCCCGACTGGACAGTATTGGTCTCTTTCCTTCTGGCCGTGTTGTTGTGGCTGCTGGAGTCTTGGCCGGAGCGTTGGTCGGCTCTGCTTCGCTCTTCCTTGGCTTCCTCCAGTTTTGCGTGGAGCTCGATTCTGGCCATGAGCTCATTCATTGTTGCTGGAGGGAAAAGCATCAGATCCTCGAACTCCTGGCTGGAATGGTCCAGGCCGATCTTGAAAGATGTAACTGTGATTTTTTGATCGCAATCCTCAATCTCATTGTAGAGGTCCCAATACTGGGCTGCGTATTGGCGCAGAGATTCTGTCCTTGCTCGCCGAAGGCCGAGAAGAGAATCAACCTCTTTCTTGACTTTGATACTAATAATGAACCGAGCCAGAAAGACCGTTGAGAGGTCTCTCCATGAGGAAATGGACCCTGCTGGCAGTCGGTCAAACCAGAGTAACCCAACCTCGCCGAGGCTGGATGGAAAAGCTTGCACATCAAGGTATCCTCCCCAGAATAGAGAGACATCATTTGCCTGAAGTGCACTATGTGAGTATACGAAACCATTTTGGGATCGTATTTGTTGAACTTGGGGGCTGAAAAGCCTACTGGAGGCCTTGCCGTTTTAATTTCCAGAGTAAATGGGGTGCAGGGGATTCTATCCTGTCGGCACGGCTCATAGGTCCGAGCCGGCAGGACTCCCCTCCTCTGGCTAACCTCCTGCTCTGAGAACTGGCTGCCTCCCTGGCCGCCGTGCCTTTTATGCCTGGGCAGTGATTGATCTCGGGCCTGACGATTCCTCTGAGCCACTGGGACTGGATTTGGGCTGAGGCAATCGAACACTGGTGGCCTGGCGTTTGAAGCTGAGCGTTCGTCCCTGAGACGAGGAGGCGAGACCCGGCGCCTGACACGACGGTCCTCGTTGTCCCTCTCCCGGGCGGGGACTTCTTCTATCCTTTACCCCAGCCTGTTCAGGGCCGAAGGCCTAGTTTGCTGAGACCTACTCCTGCTATGGGACGGCTCCTGGTACTCCCTGTCGTCTTTATCGACACGGCTTAGTGCAGGCGCCGCCCTTTTCTTCTCGGTAGCCTCCCTCAGGAGGGTCATCTCTCTGATGAGGGCATCAATTTGATGATCCCTTCGGCCCAGATCGCCCTCCAGCTGGCGAATATACTGCCTCGTGGTTAGCTCGGCCGGAGGGTCTGGACACTCATTGGAGTGGTAGCTAGCGTCGCTAGCACGGACACGTTCAGGAGTGTGAAGAGCAGAGTCTCCAGTCCTGTCTACCTCCTTCCCTTTGTTCCTTCTGCCGCCGGACTGGTTGTCTTTGGAAGTCATCTTCAACCTCACAGTGGTGATCTGAGTGTTAGAGAAAGGTCTCCCCAGCAGAGTCTCCAGTTGTTGGGGGTAAGCCTTTCTTGCGGTGGTTCGCTGCTGTGAGCGGAGGAGATGAAATGCAGTGGGATGGCTGGACCTAGCTGCACATGTAACAAACGTTAGGCTACCGGCGGCGGCGCCGTTGGACTCTCCGATGGCAAAGTCAGCAAAGGATTCTTAGACAGAGAAACCAAATTGACAGAGTTTTGGCTAGAGAGAGAGTGTGTGTCCCATGCATTGAATACCAAGTTCCTTATATAGAGCATCAGAAAGTGTTGGCCACGCGCTTCGGCGCGGGTGAGCCGCCCATACGCGACATGGGGCAGTGCACCTGTCCCCTCTGAGTGTACGTGCGTGTGGCCGACCGGATGGTTTCCGACAATGTTAGGCGGCGCCGCCTGACAGCCTTTGGCGGCAGAAAGCTGATAAAGGTTGTCTGACATGCGGCGGGAATCACGGAAAAGCCGATTCTATGTCAGGTGTGTGTCTGCCATGTGCGCAAAACCCGGGATGCTGTCTCCGAGGGAATATTCACTATGAACAAGGAATTTTGTCCTGTCTGGCCGAAGCGACATGCTTTGGCGTTGCTTGTTGTAGGCCGGGCCATCCTGGGCTAAGAGACCTCCGCGCAGAAGTGATCCCAGGAGAGCCTTCGCGTCGGCCGTTGCTCTGCTCAGTCACATGACCTTGACTGCTAGGTTCTTCGGCTAGGCTCCTTCTCTGGGCTTTGAGTCTCCGGTCTGGAGAGAGCCCCCAGAGAGGCCCTGTCGCCGGCTAGGCTTTGTTCGGCCGCATGTAGGCTGGTCTGAGCTGTGGTCCTCCTGGAGGAGATCGTGGCTCCGGCCTCCTGAGAGTTCGCCCCCAACACTTTGAAACAGGATTCTCCAACATTATACACATGTTCTTGACGATTGGGTTATGACCTCTTGCTAAGACCGCTCAAGCTGTTCCGACGTCCTACCATGCTGAGAGCCTACCCGCTATCGCCATCCTCACTCCTGAAAGGTCGCGAATCAAATCATTCACCGTGTAAGGTTGCAGATCCAGCCGTGCGAGGGCCCAGAGTGAAGCCCTGAAGATTGCTGCCTCTGCTATCTCCTCCCCCTAAATTTTATTTTCGCTCGTTCTAAATGTAATATTGTTTCTAGCAATCCATATGGACCAGATCGCTTGCAAAGAAGGTGATCCGCCACATAGACCTCTCAATTCGTTTGAGAGGCATTGACCACCACCAGCCAAAGCACGTCCAAATATTAGGAGGGCATGCCCATTTTTCATTCCACCTCCTAAGCATTGATGTCCAGACCACCCAACTTGTTGGGCATAATAGTAGAAGATGGTCTGTCGTTTCTACCTCTGACCCGCACAACACGCACATTTTGTTTTGAGTGCTTAAAGTTTTGATTCTCCTATGCACAATTGTGTGTTTTGTAGCTATAGCATCTTGTTGAACAAGCCATCCAAAGGTTTTGACCTTTGGGGGGGCCAAATTGACCCAAATTGCTCCTAGTATCCCTGATTCCAAGAGGAGATTCTCGTACAATTGATCATACATCAGTTTTGTTGAAAACGAGCCCTCGGCTGACCATTTCCATACCAGTGTGTCAATCCCCTCACGAAGAGGAGGCAATCCGACCAATCTCAGCTTAATGTTCTCCCAGAGTTCATCTTCCCACACCAACAGCCTTCGCCTGAACTCAATTATTCTCTAGTCATTCTGCATAAATGGCGTTATTACCTGGGCCAGAGAAATGCTTTTGTCAATTTCCAATGAGTACAATCTCGGAAACTCCTCCTTTAATATGATCTCCCCTGACCATAGGTGATGCTAGAAAGATATACGATTACCCGAAGCTATTTTCCACTTGAAGCCTTTAAGAATTGTTCTTTCATCTATTTCATCAGATTTAGGTAAGCCAGCGATATCACCCCAAATGTTAGAGGGTGATTTGCTTGTTGGTAGTACTGGCCAGCTATCCTCATTGGCATTATGGTATATAGACTTGATAAGCTGAACCCATAGGGAGGATTCCTCATCGTGGAATCTCCACCACCACTTTGCAAGTAGAGATATATTGTGTTCGACTAGGTTCTTGATCCCCAAACCCCCTTTCTTTTTAGATGCACATAGTTTACACCATTTGACAAGGTTAATCTTCTTGGATGGCCCACACCACTCCATAGAAAGAATCTATGCATTTTTTCTTTTCTCCTCGCAACTGCCTTGGGGATTTTGAATACCGACATATAGAAGAAAGGGAGGTTATTCAAGGTCGATTTGATCAGTGTTAATCTCCCTGCCAAAGATACGAATCTCCCCTTCCATCTTGAGAGTTTGAGTTTCACTTTTTCTAGAATTGGATGCCACATAGCCACCCTTCTAGGATTGGCCCCTATTGGGATGCCCGAGTATCTCATAGGAAGTGATCCTGCCTTGCATCCCATCGTATTCACCAAAGTTTGTACCCGAGAAGACTCTATCCCAATTGGACATAGGGTTGTTTTAGCATAATTAACTCGAAGTCCTGACATGAGGTTAAAAATACACAGAATTCTTCTAATGTTTGCTATTTCGTTTGTATCATCTTTACAAAAAATTATAGTATCATATGCAAATTGTAGATGGGTGATTATCGGACCACCCTCAGAAAGTTGGATACCCGAAATTAGACCAGCCCTCCTAGCACGTTCAAACATAATGTTTAGGCCTTCCACCACAATATTAAAAAGAAATGGTGATGGTGGATCCTCCTGGCGTAATCCCTTATCTGGAAAAAATTCTCTTGTTGGTGATCCATTCAGCAGAATGGATAAGGAGGTTGTTGAGATACATTCCTTCATCCAATTAATTAATTTTGAACCAAATCACATACCTTCCATCATTTTTAAGAGAAAGGACCAGTTGACACTATCGTATGCTCTATACAAATCCACCTTAATGATGACACCCGACTTTTTGTTGGCTTTCCAAAAATGCAGAATTTCATTCGTAATCATAATTCCGTCAAAAATCTGCCTCTCGGATACAAAGACCGCCTATGATTCACCAATAATTTCTTGGATAACCGTCTTGATTCTATCTTCCAATACTTTAGCCATAATCTTATACACACTGTTAACCATACTAATAGGCCTGTATTCTTTCGATGTTTGTGGGTTCTGGACTTTTGGAATCAAGGCTATAAATGTGGCATTCAACCCTCTCGATATCATGCCATTTTTATGAAATTCTGCAAACAAAGGCAAAATCTCTTCACGTATGAATAACCAGACCCTAGTAACAAAATTAAAGTTAAATCCATCAGGGCCTTGCGCTTTGTGTTTGCTGCAATTTTTCATCACCTCTTCTATCTCCTTAGTATTGAAAGCTTGCTGAATTTTGTCCCTCAGCTAGCTTGATATGGTTCTTGGGAGTTCATCCCCGAAGAAAGGCCTTCTCAAGGTCTTCTCATGAAAGCATGTTTTGAAAAAATGATAGGATTCATTTTTAATAGATGGTGGATCTGTTAATACCTAGCCACGAAATTTGATAGATTCAATTTGATTTCTGCAGAAGTTGCCATTGGCCATGATTTAAAAAAACTGTGTTTTTATCCCCCAAGCGCAGCCATTGGGCTCTTGCTTTTTGCCTCCACATAGACTCTTCCATCTTCCTAAGCTGGACTAGCTCCATTTTAATGACATTTCTTTCCTCCACTTCAGCTTGTTATAGTTGCCTCACCTCCCCCTGCAAATCAAAGGCATGCAATTTGGCTTCAAGAACCTTAACTTTTTGAAAGGTGTTGTTCCCCTGAGAGGAATGATTCCAAGCCTTAATGGTCCCTTTCATTGCCTTCATTCTCAATACTATCCTCTGACCAACCCAATTACCTTTTTGTCTTTCCTCTTAGGCACTTCTAGCCACTTTTAGGCATTTTGGGGATTCCAACCATGCATCGAAGCATCTAAATGGTTTCGGTCCCCAGTTCAAGTTTGATTGGGTTAGCAGGATTGGGCAATGATCCAATATTAATCTAGGCAAACCCCACTAGCTTAGCTGGCGATCTTGTAGCCAGTATTGGGATACCAAGAATCTATCCAGTCTACTCTTTGAGCCTCCCTCCCGAAAATCAGTCCAGGTGTATCGTCTATCTCTCATATGCAGATCTACAATCTCCATTTTATCCACAAAGCTTCTAAATTTTTTGGAACCAGTCTATATCTTGTCTCTCTTTAGTCTCTCTTCCGGGTGTAGGATCTCGTTGAAATCTCTCCCTATTATCCAAGGTTTGTCTGATAGTGATTTTTGACCAACCAGCTCATCCCATAGGACATTTCTTCCCGCTATGTCATTAGGCGCATACACGTTGCAGATATAACATTCTATATTCAGGTAATTGCCTTGGATCAAAATGTATGTTCTGTGCATAAGGATAGATCTAACCTTAACTTTAGATTTATCCCATAAAGTCATCAATCCAATTGAACTACCTCTGGATTATGCAATTGCAAAACCAACATTTTGAGCTCCCCCATAATTTTACTGCCCCATTAAACTTGTATTCTTCCAACTTTGTTTTTTGAACAATCATTATATTCGGATGTTTCTCTCTCAGTAGCCTCGCTAGCATTTTTTTCTTGACAGCGCTACCCAGCCCTCTTACATTCCATGATAAAATCATAAACATAAAACCTTTTTTGATACGGAAAATTTTTGGCCGGTCCCATTTTTTAAACTTATTTATGAATGACACGCGCAAGAAAAAGATTTCATCCCTAATTAGGTCCTTTATTACATAATTACTATATTAACCCTGCTATATAAATAAGTATATATAAAAGCAATAGTAAAACTAACACCGGAATACAGAATAAAGAATAGAAAGACTACTACGACAACGACGATGAGAAGAGAGATTATAGACGAGTGTTGATGCGTCAAGGAATAGAGACAGAAATAGCATCAGAATCAATCAGGTAGTACAGCTATATATCG
>NMUG010000430.1:0-22631 GCA_002855965.1 Monotropa hypopitys | reverse complement strand
GGCTTTGACCCGAATAATTAAATATTAAATAAATTTATTACATTTTTAGCAATTTATTTGAAATTATTTTGAGGATAAATAAGAGTAATATATTTGGAATTTACAAAGTTAAAGTTAGGCTAAGGGCCCAAGCAAATAAAAGGGAAGAAGAAAAGGTGTTAAAAGCCCAAAAAGGAACCAGCCCAAAGTTGTCCGGAACAGCAGCCCGAACCCTCCAGACCAGACCAGAATAGGTCGGCCCAACCGACCAGCCCAGCCCGGACCCG
Organism: Monotropa hypopitys; assembly: GCA_002855965.1. Classification (NCBI taxonomy): domain Eukaryota; kingdom Viridiplantae; phylum Streptophyta; class Magnoliopsida; order Ericales; family Ericaceae; genus Monotropa; species Monotropa hypopitys. The sequence goes on along the minus strand of NMUG010000430.1, from coordinate 22,365 downwards.
CACTGCAACTGGCTGCGCGGTAGTTCTGCCGCACGTCCCATCCGAACTGACGCCGCCGCCTGACGCGGATGGGACAATACAGCCACAGGTTGCAGACTGACAGGTCAGGAACTCAGACCTGACCTGGATAGGACAATACGCTGACCCGTTCGGCAGGATTAAGGAAGGGTCCAATCAGCATTAATGACCCCCAACCACCCCAGAGCATTCGAACCCCTATATAAACACCCCATTCATCAGCATTCAAGTCCCACACCAACATTTCCTCCTGAGCACTTATTCTAGAGAGAGAAAGTGAGAGAACCTCTGTTGCCGACATCCCTACTGTTCGGCCAGGCTCAACACTTGGGACATTTCCTAAGTGCAGTGACTCTACCGGATCACCCGCTACTGTTTGGCCATACCTTAGCCGACCAGTCTTTGCTTCCCCGCACTCCTACAGAAGCTTCCGGTTTACACCATTCCGTCCTTGTCCGGACCAGCCTTCCCGGACGACCTTCTGCTCGGCAAGACCTTGCCAGATCAGGACCCATTCAGGTATACTCTCATCCATTCGGTTCATTCATTTGTCTGTGTTTCTGCTCGGCAAGCCCCTAAGGGACTTAGCCGCACTCAGCCCAGCTCGGCAGAGAACCTTTTAACTCTGCCGAAGATCTTGACCGTAGCATTTCTGTTCGGCATTAAGCCAACCAGGCCCGGTTTACCTTTGGACTCTCCGACTGAACCTTACCTCAGCTCGGCACACTTACCCGGACCACTACAAAACCTTGTTTATCCCTTATCATGCACTGCCGACCTCCCATATGCCAGAGCCCCACTGTTCGGCAGAATGGACGGTCTGCCATTTCTTATGCTTGCATATTCCAGCTCGGCCATGCACTATGTTGCTCGGACAATTAGTCCAATGAACTTGTATTCCCTGTATTAACCTTGTCGACCAACCAGAGCACCCAAAACAGTCTTCCCGAACTGCCAGTGTTCGGCAGTAAGCCGGACACACTACTCGACAGAACGATAACACAAGACTCGGCCCTTTTAAGTCGGATAAGCCTTAGCTTGATCGACAAACACCCCAGAACTCATTAATGTGGCCTTACGGAGCATTTTGACCAATTATTAGACCCAAACACTAAGTCCCCGCACTACCTTAGCCGACAGACTGTTCGGCAGACTCTCTGCTTGGCCAGCTTTTAGCGCGGCAGTAGGCCCTTCGGCCCAGACCAACCATTCCCGAGCTAGACCAGTCGGTCACTGTCCTCCGGACAGAAGGCTTCGGCTAGTAGCTTGCCGACCAGCAGCAGTTCGACCAGAAACCCAGTTCGGAAGAACAATGTTAGAAAATGTTAAAGCTTAGAAATTATACTTTAAGTCCTCTTTTGGTAGATTTGAAGGTTTAAAGCTGTAGAAGATCATTCCAAGGATAAAAGGTGAATCACTGTATATCTTGTTTACTCGTATAGTTTTATTAAACATGCTAAACATTTGAGAAATGTACCTTTGTGCTATTAAGCATTCACCCTATTATGTTGTTCTTTCAAACAAGAGAAAATAGCATACACTCTTCTTTTATTACCATGGATTGGCAAACAGGAAATGTTTTATGATTGAACGACCTATAAAATTGATAAACTCTAGTGTGTATAACATGACACTACTATTTTTTTAAATCTCCATTTGTGACATCGTCAAAAAGGGGGAGATTGATGAGATATGTTTCGATGATGTCACTAGCCTTTCTCGATTATCAATTTGTCTACTTGATGTGTTGATTTTCTTAAGTGTCATGGCCTCATTGTAAAATAAAGTTGTGCGTTAACAAAGAAAAACAAATTTGCCTTAGTCATAGATTTTTGGTAGAAGAGTCACAAGTTAATATGCATTTCTGGAAGAAGAAACATGTAGTTCTGGTAGAACATTATAGTCAAGAGCAAATTTCTGAAAGATCACAAGTGTTTTGCTCTCACTGTCCACCGGGGGCATGACTGGGCTCTGCACTGGTCCAGACACCGGTGGCACCGATGCCCATGCCTGTGGGGTAACCGGTTAGCACAAGTTCACGAAAAATAAATTTTGTAAAATCTTGAATTGAGACTAGTTGATGTGAATTAAGTTATTAAAAATTTATTACATACAATATATTGGATGCTCGAAATGTTTCCCCTTTAAAATCATTTGGAATATTATCCAATTTAATTGTATTTTCAAAACCCAAGGTTGTCACTGAGTTGTCCCTTTCTGTCAAGCTTTACTTGTATCAGTGGTTCAACCAGGCTGCAAATGCAGGCCTTTATGTGTGCAACATATGCTTTTGAACAGCTGGTGTAGTGTTCTTTGAACATTTGCCCATTGGGTTGAGTATTGGAATATAAGAAATATTGTATTGCGTATACGTCTAAGGGGTGATTTACAGTAGAGAAGAGAGATAGTAGGCTAGAAAGACTTAGGTTCGTCCATCACACACACACACTCTCATATTCTTCACTTGCGTATACTCTGAGAAAAAGACTACAGTAGGTATACATCCTATTCTCACACACCTTCAGTGATTTATCTTTGAGAGAAAGAGAGAGATAGAAGATAGATAAAAAAATAGCCTCCTCTCTCATACACCTTTACTGGTTCATCCATCTGAGAGAGAGAGAGAGTAGAGCATGCTTGGGTGTTGAGAGATCTGTGGAAGAAGGGGAGAATGCATTGGTTCATCTCTCCTCCATGTTTGTGGGTGGAAAAATTATAGATAAGGAAGATGACCAGGGGATCCACTTGCCAATATTTTATGGTATGACTTGTTCAGGATAATCTTCGAATTGGTAAGATCATTTTTTAAAAGGAGTCTCTTGGTTTAGGTAAGCCAACTTGTGGCTCATATGCTTCATACCTTGATATGATCTCTAAATCACTTGTTAGAATATTGATACATTATTGATCACAAGACTGATTCTTGCAAAAAGGTTGTAGGAGAGAAAATTCTTCAAAAAGAAAGTCTACCTGTTGATATACATATCTCTTATCTTGATTTATCATGATTTTCTATGTTAACAAATTTTCTGTTAATGTTTTGCCCTAGTTCCTATCTTAAAGCTTTCACAGGTGTCATATTAGTAGATGGACAAATTTGAGCTTGTAATCTATGCTTTGGGACTTTCATTGGATGAATTTTATTGAAGACATACTACAAGAAACATATGAAGAGTAGCTCTTAGGAGTTGTTTTTGCCTTTACTTCATTTGTATTATAAACCTATTACACTTCAGTTGTATTATCTAGATAGGTTGCAAATCCAAAGATCATTTCCTTGATAAGGATTGTCGAGATTTTTAGGAGATACTTATCTTATAAGTATCCTCTTAAGACTCTTGTGCTGCATTGGCCTATAGTTATAGAGTTCGAGAGTACTTCACCGTACTTCTCACATGCACTCTCTTGAGCGTTATTATTATTATCTATTGAGAGAGATTTGACAAGGGGTATCCTTTCACTGTAGCACATCACTTGGTTGTTTATCATTTGAGCCATATACTTGTATTTGCACGATACACATATCCTATCCCTGTGAGACTTGTACTATATATCCACTGTGTGATCTTTAAGTGGGAAAAGAACTACGGCTCTCAGGTAGAGTTCTTAGGGTGTATAAGCACTGGCTTTCATTTGTTGTTTACAGTGTGTATGTTGTAAAAAATCTATACCTCATGTTTGGTATAGTCGGGATTTGCATTTATCCTGCAAAATCTATGTAGTGCATGTAGCACAGTCAGGATCAAGGGTATCCTGGGTGAGTGAGGAGTACCTTAGTCTTGGGGTAGTCTAGAAAGAGAGATTCGCATTTATCTCTAAAGAATGTATTGTAATTACATAATGGATACCGATGTGATCCGAGGGAGGTCACATCGAAGAGTGGACTAAGTAATTTGCTGAACCACTATAAAAACCTGTGTCAATCTCTTTTTCCTTATCTTCTGCTTTACTTGCTTATTGTCTTTCAATTTATTTAACAAGTTTTGTGGTTTTGTGCTTTTATTTTTTAAAAGGTTAATAATTGAAGAAAAGCCTATCCACCCCCTCTAGACATGACTATCATTTCCTTTAGAATGTTAAAAATAAAAAATTAATAAGCTGAAACTCTATCCATTTAAAAAAATAAATTCATTTAATATAAATACAATAAAAACATTTTATAATTTAAAAATCAATTCATTTATTTATAAAATCAATTTATCCAATTAGAATTCAAGATTCAATTCATTCAATTAAAATTCAAAAATCAAGGTATTTAATTAAAATTTTAAATTCAATTCTTTCCAATTCAAAAATTCAAAATTCAATTTATTCCTTGTTAATATTTACATTTTACATTCTCTTGGCCGAGAAACCTTTGAATTTAGTTAATAAAGGTTGATTTAAAAAATAAAGTACATCAAGGGTGATATAGGTTGCCTAATGCATTCTCTACTCATAATAGTGAATCTCTGAACCCTATCTCTTGTAAAGCAGATCAAAATCTTTCTAAAAATCGGTGATTTGGCATACCACAACTCTATGACAGGTGGTGACTCTGAAAACAGATTAATAATAAAATGTATATTATTTCGGCAATTGTAAATTATTATTAATCTAACATTTAAAAATAAAATCCAACTATTATTTTCATTTCAAAACCCCGTAGCATAAATCCAAGAAAAAATAGAATACAATCTGCCTTCGGAGAAGAACAGAAAATTTTCGGGGTGCGACAGTTTTGTGTCTATGTTGATTTGGGGCTTGATACATATGCATCTTGGTATAAATGTGTATATTTCTTAGATCCTGTGGTATATGACGAACATGTGTGGATTAATTTGGAAAGGATTCACTCAAATCAAACATCTGATGTCATTCGGTAACCACACTAGGGTGCATATATAGTGATTTATGTGTAGTGTTGTGTAGAAAAGAGTAAGAGTGGTGTGATATGTGTGGGAAAAGAGTTATGCATACATGATTATTGTAACGACCCGTATTTTATAAAGTATTTTTGGAATTTAAACCGTCCTTTTGATTTAATCTAGGAATCTCGATTTGTTTTTGTCTTAAAATCTTATCGCGATTTTAAGGTAACTAGTGTGTAAATGTAGGGCATGCAACACACGCATATGTACAAGACATGACAAAGGCTATGATCCGACTGCTACTATATGACTCCAACCAAACAACCATATGCCAACTATACCAAAAGAGCCACTATGACAATGCATGTTCAACATGCATATGAATTACCATTTCCTTCCGTGAGACAAGCGCACGTTCATCATTTTCTTCTTGATTTCATACAAAGGACACTCCTTGGAATCCCATAACAAGTCCATTCCAAGTTATTCTAATTATATCACATTTCGCATTTTTTATTGTATTACTTGATAGGGTGGAATTGGTATAGGTGTTGGCCGACACACTATCCATTCCTATACATCATTCCCCAAGAGCATTGGGAGGGCTATGCTACCACCATTGTGCACAATGTCGCGGATGGAGCGACCATCCGACATTCCGAAATCACGTGAATGTCTTAATTCATAATTTCCCTATCATAGTAACCAACAAGAACAACCCTTCCGACTATACACGCGAAGGTGTTCAACCGCCATTCCGAGTCATGCGAATGGGTTCAAGCATGGTTCAACTCGTGGGTCATCATTTTCATTCCTTTATATTCACAATTTATAATATGACAATAGACCCCACATGTAACCCATGACTAACACACATGAATCATATACCACATGCATCAACACACACCAATGATGCCCAATTGCATGAATGACAATGTCATTGATTTTAATTAATTCCATACATGACTCATCGATACCACAATCAACCCAACATGAAATCTCATGAATTTCCACACATGACCAATGTGCCCAACTCATCAATTCTACATGAACTATGTTCGATTGCATGAAGACATACTCAATTTAACCATGTGACAACCAATTTACCAAAACCCTAATTTATGAAAGTTAGGGGTTTTCCCAAATTTGGGAGTTTTCTCCCAAAATGTTTAAACATGAAATTGAGTCCAAGGAAATGCAATTAAACACATGAGACACATAAACCCTCAACCAATTTCAAGAACCAGACCCAAACACTAGAACAATTTTACAATTTTATGGCTAGGCATGAAATTAACAGATTATAAAGACTTACACAAGGGTAGAGGGAAAAGCACAATCAAGAACAAGTTAAGAAATAAACATTTCCTACTTCAAATGAGCTTTGAACAAACCCTAGAAATCCGACATTGGTGGATGACGAAGCTATGTGGCTAGTTGGATAGCCCTTGATGTGTAGAACACTCTTTCTTCTTGGCAAAATTTGAGGGAATTGCTAGATTCAAGAGGAATCTAGTGAGAAGGTAGAGCTTCTTGAAGAGAGAGAGTGTAGGGAGGTAGAGAGAGTGTGTGCAAATGTGTTATGAACACATTTTAGGTCTAAAATCGTGTATAAGGATGTGTGGAATGAGTTAGTAATAACCAAAATGCCCCCACTTAAAATTCCGGAAAACTACTGTTCGCACAACCGTAACTGGTTACGACTAGTAGCACTACCAGTTACGCTACTCGCGGTAGTTCGCCTACTTTCCTGCAGACACGCAAGCGTAACTTGAAAATTGATGGCGGAAGTTGTGAATTTACCTAGAGGGGGGTGAATAGGTAAGATGGTGGTCAATTTAAAATTTCTTAGCCTTTTTAAATTTAATTAAACAATTTAATTAATGTCTTACTAAAACAACCACGCAAAGTAAAATATTAAATCACATGCACAGAAGGAGGTGAAGAGATAACGGAAAGAGACACACGATATACGTGGAAAAAGATTTAGGGTCAAATAACTCTAAACCAAAAAACTACGGCCTATACTACGATTTTATTGCAATATTTAAGAAACGTTCAAGCATACAAGCAATTAGTAAACGAAATCTCAGTTGTGTTACCTAACCCCTATATGCCTTGATGAATCACTCGGCCAAATCGCAGTATAAACAATGTATGACACTCACAATAAAAAATGCAATCAATACAACAAATCTTTAACGCTCACAATGGATATGAAAATTATAATCAATATGATCAAGGAAACAATTAAAGCGCAATATGGCTGATTCTTTAATTTTGTTCTTTTATAAAATCTAAACTTGAGAGCTTATAATGCAATATGAAAATTCAAAAGTAAACAATGAATTTAATGCAAAGATCATGAGCCGATTAAAATAATCAAAAGTCACGAAATTAATTAATCATTGAAATTAAAATTTCCGATGCAATTTTGACTCAATTACCAAACACATAAAATTATACGTACGCACTATTTAAAAAAAATATTTAACCGAAAATTAAATCAGTTACTAAGCGACGTCAACCAAACAGTCAAATCAAATTCGACACAGTGACCGAACGACATTAAACAGTGACCAAGCAATAATCAACAAATAGTGACGGACAACTAATCAACCACAGAAACCCAACAATTTAAGAACTAAACTTAAAATGGCAATGACTCTAAGCTAATATACAAAAACTAAAAATTCAGAACCATGGAACAAAACTCGATTTACCTACTGTAATCAAAATCTCAGACGCAAATCAGGAGCAAAGCATACACAGAAACGAAATCAAGACGGAGCAATGGTAGAACCAAGAACGACTATGTCAGACCTTCTCTCTCTAGACAGCCCAACGGGCATTTTCCCTACTCTGCCTCCTGTGTTGTGCGACCAGGAAATCGATCTCCTAGATCGAAGCACCAAAAAAATCAAGAATGATGCCTCCAAAATCGCCATGGATATCCCCAACTCCGAGCTTACTGATACTGCTAACGTTGCACAAGAAGGAAAAGAAGAACAATCTCAACTGATGGTTCTCGAAACTCAAGAGGATCCTCCCATTTGTGAAGCTCAAGGTCCCCAGATGTCTTTCAAAGGGGCCCTTTTAAACCCCCCTCCTCCGTCATCGAGATTTCAGAGATTTGAGATATCTGATTTCCCAGACAGCGATAATGACGAGGAAGTCATGCTTGAGGCAGACGCGGAGCAAATGACAAAATCAAAAATTAAAGTTTCATTCTCAAAAGACAGGCTCAAATCTCTTAGGGCAGCTTGGAAAGGTTGCCTAATCATCAAACTCCTGGGTTACAACCTGGGATTCAAATCTCTAATGGACAGGGTGCAAAGACTCTGGAACCCGGAGGGAGCCCTAAAGCCAATGGATATTGGACTGGGATTCTATATTATACGTTTTGAATCCAGGAATGACTACTTCAAAGATTTGACGGGCGGGCCTTGGATCATTCTCGACCACTACTTGACTGTGAGAAAATGGACAGGGGATTTTAGGGCTGATAGAGCGGAGGCGATAAACACGGCGATCTGGGTTAGGATTCCTCTCCTTCCAGCTGAGTACTACGAGCTGAGTACTACGAGGAGGAGACTCTAAGTGAAATCGTTGCAGCCATTGGAAGACCAATTAAAATTGACAGCAACACCCTTTCGTCGAGAAGAGGAAGCTATGCTAGGCTGTGCGTGGAGATGGACCTAGCACAACCATTACCCCCGTCAATTGCAATAGAAAGGTATGACTATAATCTTGAATATGAACATATGCATCTGATTTGTTTCTCCTGTGGCAGGGTAGGGCACCTACGGGATCACTGCCGAAACAATGGTCTGGGTTCTCCATCCACAGGCGACCCTGGCAAAGAGGAACAAACGTCAGCGGAAAAGGCAGAGCGTCCGGTGAATTTCAACAGTCAAGTCCACGAAGGGGATGAAGGACAAATCGGGTTAGGGGAATGGATGGTTGTATCCAGACGTAACAGGAAAAGCCCGAGTTCAGGGGGTCATCTAAATAGACAGCAAAACAAGCCCAACCCAAAAGTTAATGGCCAACAGTCTCACGGTGCAGGTTCTAGACTCAGTGGGGTGGGGCCACATCAAATGAACAAAAATATTACACTTCCTAGTTTTAGGAACCCAGCTAAAGCCACTCACAAAATTGAGAACCTGGCATCAAATTTTGAAAAGGGATCAAGATTCTCCCCCCTTTTGAAGATAAGCCCAGACCATAGGTGCCCAGACCCTAAGCCCAACATCAATAACACCATTCCAAAACCCCAAGCGGAGTGCACCAATAAGAGTAACCCTGCATTCTACATTGACCTAGATCTCAATCCTGGGAGTGTGGCGCCTTCCAGCGATATCAACGGAATCACCCCTAACCTAAACCCAGACGCCTTCACCTTCCAGGGAAATGGAGCTCACAGAGGAAAACAAAAACTTTCGGATGGTTTCACACCCCCCACTGCTACTTTCCATGAACTCGCCAGAGTTGCGGAAGGTTCCAATCCAAGATCTTTTGGTGGAAAATGTTTCGACCCAGAAAAAGAATCATTACTGATTGCGGGAATGACTTGGTGACTACCGTCAACATGGGTGAAGCTGGGTCAACGAGAGAAGTCATTTTTTCCCAATCTGACGCACAATATCGCACAACATCCTTTGTGGACGTAAGAGCGCAGCAGGGAAACGATGATTAAACATCTCGTTATCTCGGATTTTATACTCCTCAATCGTATCATGTCTATGTCTGAATACAACATATTGATTTGGAACTGCAGGGGTGCTGGTAATGTTAGATTTAGGAGAAATTTTATGGAGCTGTTCAAAAACCATAATCCGGTAGCAATTGGTCTCCTAGAGACGAAGGTTGGTCTGGCTTCCATGGGAAATTTTTTCTCAAATCTGGGCCTGTCTGAATCCATTCACATAGACCCTTGTGGCAGATCTGGGGGGATTTGGGTGATTTGGGATCCTACCAGGACCTCCATCTCAACGATCCAAATAGATAACCAAGCTATCCACTGTATGATAAAAAAATAACTTTGAAGATTGGATCCTATCTACTGTGTATGCTAGCCCAAATCCTAGAAATAGGGACTGCTTATGGAATGATATGACCAACCTTGCAGCTGTTATCACCAAACCTTGGTGTGTTATTGGAGACCTTAATGACACCATTTCTCAAGAGGAATCCCTGGGCGTTGCTAATGACAACACAGCTTCTCAAAGAAGAAAGTTTATAAACCACTACAACTCTTGCGGGCTCATTGACATCGGCTATACTGGAAGCACCTACACCTGGACAAACGGGAGAAAAGGTATGGCTAATATAAAAAAAAGGCTAGATAGGGCCCTCTGCAATGAAGAGTGGAGAAAGGTCTTCCCGGAAGGTATGATTCGAATCCTGCCCCGTACTTACTCAGATCATGTCCCTATTTTGATGCATGTTCTTGGTGCTATTCCCATTTTTAAATGCCCCAAACCGTTTAAATTCGAAGTTGTCTGGCTATTACATTCTCAATTCCCTGAAATTGCGGAGAATGGATGGCAAGGAAGTTCTCTAATTCAATGTATTAACAACTTTTCTTCTTCTGCGGGAAAGTGGAATAAAAATACCTTTGGTAATATCTTTAGAAATAAAAGATGGACCCTGGCTAGAATCGTGGGCATTCAAAAATGCAACAAACTTGACCCTTCGCACAATACCCAGTTGCTTGAAAGAAATCTTATAGACGAATATAACACCATCCTAGCCCAGGAGGAAATGCTATGGTTTCAAAAATCTCGGTCACAGTGGATCACTTGTGGGGATAGGAACACAAAATTTTTCCACTTATCTACTATTATTCGTAGGAAAAAAGCCCAGATTATAGCCCTAAAAGACATGAACAATAATTACATTGATAACCAAAAGGACTTGCTAGTCCTGGTTCAAAATTACTTCCTGGATAGATTTATACCTACCCAAAACTCTCATCCGATAAATTGCATGATGCACCCTCATCCATGCATTTCGGATAGCTCCAATGTTGATTTAGCTTTGCTTCCATCCAACTGTGAAATTTGGGAGACGGTGAAGAGCATTGGTCCGTATAAATCCCCAGGGCCGGATGGCCTTTAGGCTGTCTTCTTTCAGAATTTTTGGAATATTGTTGGCAATGACGTCTGCACCTTTGTCAAACAATGCTTTATAAACTCTTCAATCCCCCCTGTGATTAACAATACCCTTATTGCTTTAATCCCCAAAAATCAGAACCCAGTTAGAGTGGACATGTTTAGACCTATTAGCCTATGCAATGTTATCTATAAGGTAATCTCTAAAATCATAGTCAATAGGATCAGACCAATCCTTTCCAACATTATAGGCCCCTTCCAAAGTAGCTTCATTCCTGGAAGGCATGCTACGGATAACATAATCATCACTCAGGAAATGCTTCATACCTATAGCAACCTCAAAGGTAAGCATGGAGCTATTGCGATAAAAATTGACCTAGAGAAAGCCTACGATAAAGTTTCTTGGAATTTTGGTTTTCTTCAATTTCAACTCTCAAATGATCAATCTAATTATGTCGTGCATCTCTACGGTTAAAATGGCTATCCTTTGGAATGGTAACCCCCTTGAGGAATTCCAGCCGGGGTGGGTCTTAGACAGGGTGACCCTTTATCCCCATACCTTTTTGTCCTTTGTATGGAAAGATTATCAATAATGATTTCTCACGAAGTTCAAATTGGGAAGTGGAAAGGTGTCAAGGCTTCTAGAAACAATGTGACCATTTCACATCTTTTTTTTGCAGATGACCTAATGCTATTCGGACTTGATAACCCTGCTACCATTAATACCATGATGAAAGTCTTGAACGACTTCTGCTCTATGTCGGGACACACTATAAACCTAGATAAATCAAAGCTTTTCGTCTCGGACAATTGCACTAGGTCTAATGCCAAAGAGATTAGCACTACTTTGGGAATTCCGCTTGTTACCGACCTAGGAAAATATCTAGGGATCCCCCTTATGCATAAAAAACCTAAAAAAGACCATTTCAACTTTATAATTGACAAAGTAAATGCTAAGCTTTCCCTGTGGAAAGCTAAATCCCTTTCTATGGCGGGAAGAGCAACCCTAATCCAATCAGTGACTAGTGCTATCCCTGCGTATACCATGCAATCAGCCCTGATTCCCATTAGTGTGTGCAATAAATTAGACAGGATTAATCGGAACTTTCTGTGGGGATCAACCCCCACTGCCAAAAAATGGCATCTTATCAATTGGAACACGGTGTGCAAAAAAAAAGATGGGGGAGGTTTAGGCTTAAAAAAGGTTCATAATCAAAATTTAGCACTTTTAGCAAAGCTTTCGTGGGGCATCCTAACTAAGGAAAAGGACCTATGGGTGCAAATCCTTTCGCAAAAATATTCTAAAAACTCCCCCCTACAAAATACCAAAAAATCTAAGGCATCGTCTTATACATGGAGGAGTATATCCAAAACTTTACCCATTATTGGGATGGGTACTAAATGGCTTATCAATAATGGTCAGAAGGTGAATGTATGGCTAGACTGGTGGGTGGGAGAAGGGCCCTTGACTTCCAAATACCATGAATTGAACCAGACTAACAATAGGGAATTCATGCACCAATTGGGAGACTGGGAAAATCTTAAGGTGTCAGACCTAATTTGTAAAAGGAGTTTCACATGGAACACTACACTTATAAATAAACTATTTGCGGATAACACCAAAAAGGAAATCCTAAACATTCGCCTTTATTCTAATCGGGGGAGGGACGACTGTCCAATATGGGCTGAGGCTCCAAATGGCAATTTCGCTACGAGTCTTGTATATAACAAGCTCAACACTTATGAAGCAAGTGGTAAAAATTGGAATTGGATTTGGAAAATGAAGATCCCTAGGAAGTTATGATTTTTTTCTGTGGTTAATTAGTCATAACAAATTGCTTACCAACGAAATGAGGGCTCAGCGCATTAGGTCAATCCAAGACGTTTGCCCGAGATGCATGAACCAAGTGGAAGACATGCAACATTTACTTAGAGACTGCCCTAAGGCGACAGCCCAATGGGAGGACATCTCAAAAAAACTTGGAATCTCTTTTTCGTGCGATAAACCCTTTGAGGAATGGAAATACTTAAACCTCCAGGTTTGGAGAAAAAATAAAGTTAACTGGAAAAAAAATTCTTTTATTAGCAGGAGCTTATTATTCACAGTGACTATGTGGCAGATTTGGAAGGACCGAAATAGGAAGGTTTTTGATAACATGGAGTCCTGCCAAGATACGAGTACCCAAAGGATCATTTCTTATGTTGTGGATATTGCTAATTCTTTCAATATTATTAGCAGGGATGCTAAGATTAAATTGAATCTTAATCATTTATCTTGGTGCCCCCCGCCTGCAGGTTGGATAAAGCTCAACACGGATGGTCGTTGGTACAATAATCACAGGTTAGCTGGGTTCGGTGGCATATTCAGAGACAGCAATGGAAACTGGATAAAGAGCTTCTATGGAAACAAAATGTGCGACTCAGCTTTTGAGGCCGAATTATGGGGGCTCTACAAGGGGCTAACCATCATCATTCAAGAGGGATGGCAAATGGTGAATATAGAAGTAGATGCTCTGGAGCTCACCAACATTATCGAGGGAGACAACCACAACAACCATCCTCTGAGAACAATTATAGCAGATTCTAAAATCCTACTACAGGGGTCTCAATCCCGAATCAGGCATATTCCGAGGGAAGCGAATGGATGCCCAGACCACTTGGCGAAAATGGGAGCAAATCAAGATAGTGATTGGGAAGTTTTAATATGTCAACCTCCTGCCTTGGAGGCCCTCATCGTGGAGGACAGAGATGAGAATTAAGTACTGTGTGTTTTGGCCCTTGGTTTAGGGCCTGTTGTATTTTCCGTAGCATCAAAAAAAAGAAACGAAATCAAGGAACCCACAAACGAAATCGCAGACGTTGTATATTCTCACAGCAATCAAAAGCCAAACAAAAATGAAACACACCGAAAATCTGCGAATGAGAAAATCAAAATGAAATCAAAATCCGATACCTCCGCAACCACAGCCGGCAACCGCTGCCACCGTCGCGCGCAAAGCTTCCGACCAAGTCGCCGCCGCCCGTTCGCTGGTTTTACCTCCGTTCTCTGCCTCGCACGGCCAGGCCCGGTCCTGCTCAAGACCGCCCGACGCTGCTCAGTCGCGGCTCCTTCTCGTTGTGGCGTGCCGCTGTGCGCGGCTTCCTCCTTGCTCGGTTGGGATAACGGGAAGGGGAGTCGGCTCTCTTCTCTCAGATTTCGCAGGCCAAAAACGAACGGGACCCCTCTCTTCTCTCTCGTACCAAACAAAAGATCGGGGCTCTCTGTCGAAATAAAATCAAATGGGGATAGGGAAGGGGAAGGCTGCCTCTATCTCCTATCTGTAACAAAACGTTTTTGGCTCATCCAAAATGAGGAAATGGTTCTCTTTTTAAAAACGAAAAGTCTATCCGCACACAAATTTTGTGCACACAATCACAGTGGGGCCCGCACAAGAAATCTGATTTCGGGATTTTGTTTGAAATATTATTTTATGTTAGCCTGTAAAAAATCAGCCCAATCGGATAATGTATAAAATTTCCTTAATCGTTTGAATTTTCATCCAGTAAAACTGTTTAAAACTGTGAATAAAAATTCAAACGATTAAGAAAATTTTATACATTATCCAATTGAGCTGATTTTTTACAGGCTAACATAAAATAATATTTCAAACAAAACCCCAAAATCAGATTTCTTGTGCGTGCCCCGTTGTGCTCCGCACACAAATTGTGTGCAAATTGTGTGCACACAATTGTGTGCAAGTAGCAGTGCTCTTTTAAAAAAATTCGGCTGATACAAAAACCTTTTAAGGAATGATCTTCTTTCTTAAAAATATATATCATACTACTTGCCCCAAAAGCAAAAGATTTTTAAATCAAACTTTCCTAATTAAAACCCTTTTTGAATTTTAAAACTATTTCTGACTTAAAAAAAATTTGTTCCCATATTAAATTTTTTATTTCATTAATCATAATTTGATTTCTCAAAAAAAGATTTGGAACACAAAAAACAATTAATAAAACTTTAAAGATAGATTTCAAATAAAAGAAATTTTTAATTAAAAAATCATTTAAAACATTTTCAAGATTTTAAATTAAAAAGAATATTTTTAATAAACTTTAGGAACGACTAAGGACCGATTAATTTAATCAAGACGTGAGACGAGTGCGATCGATTTTTAGGTGACACGCAACCACCGACAAGAAAATAATCCAAAGACAAAAAAAACAATAAAAGCATATAAAAAATTTAATGCATTATGCAATGAATGAATTTTCGATTTAATAAATACAATGAATGATTTTTTATTTAATAAAATGCTCTCAATGACTAATTTAAAAAAATCATTTTTCAGTTTAATTTTAATGCACAATTATACTTTCATTTGACCTTTGTGAGCCATTTCTTGAGTTCCGTCTTCAAGTTGCAATTGCAATTCTTCAAATCTTTAATTCTTCATTTCTTCAATACCATCATGATTCAGTCTTATCTAATATTCTACGGAAAATTAAATAAAACTTTTACATAGCCCGATAGTTCTTATGAATCCGGAAACAAATAACAACACAAAAATTCTCTACATAACCGGTTACGCCTCAAAATTGCGCAACCGGTTGCGCTAGGCTCAGAATTTTCCTAAACATTTCTATCGAAATGGTTTTGAGACTAACTCCTTCATCCGAACTCCGATTGACATGATTCAAGTCTCGTTGGATTCGTAATCGAATTCTCTAGGCGATAGATATTTCCTAATTTGGCGTGATACGCCCTTATTCTTTTTCCACAGGTTTTGATCCTTCTCTTGGAGGCTTGGATGCATAGAGCGTTGAAAAAGGGATTCTGGAAATGAGCCCCATTTATATCTTTATCTTATTTTAGGCTCGTACAGCTTGTAATAGAGTGGGAAAATTGTAATATTTTAAACTTGTACTTCTTTCCTCTCTCTAACTCTATGGTTTGGTTTGTACTTCTATTTTAATTCATGCCTGGATTTCATGTTCATATGTAGTGGGGATTGAATGGTGCTTAGATGTTTACAAATAATTGTTGTGATCCATTGTTGTTCACCATTTAAAATGATTTCAAAAAAAAAATTGGTTTGAAAATTCGGGGCGTGACAAGTTGGTATCAGAGCTTTCGGTTTCGAAAACTTAGGCCTTTGGGGAGACTCTTAGTCTTTATGGATTGCATTGAGCATTATTTGCATCATCTAGCATGTGTCGTGAATGTGTAAAGCATACATTGGCATGATCCATAGGCTTGTGTAAGTCGTTGAGTATGCATGTGCACTGTTTCTTTCTTCGAGTGTAGCCCTGTTATTCGATTCCATGGACTATGATAATTCGTTGTTGATCTCGTTGAGTATCCCTCTCTTGATTGGGCCTTATGTTATTGGTTGAACTATCTATTCGAGCCTTGTCTTGTGCTCTGTTCTTATCAAATTCGTGGTCTTTTGTAGAAATGACTTATCGTCGTGGCAGAAGAGCGGGTCGTGGTCGCCGGGGTGCGTACGCCCAAGACGTGCATAGTGAAGAGGTTAATGATAGGATGAGCGGGTTGGAGGACGAGGCACCTCCTGTTATTCCAGTTCCGGAAGGACTTGTTGCCCCTGGTCAGTTTGCCCGGGAACTTGCGACCGTTATGGTCGAAGCTAGTCGCAGTTTTGCTGCTCCGCGAGAGAATGCGGGGAATCGTACCATTGAGGCGTTGCGGGAGTTTAGGCGCATGGATCCTCCAAAGTTCAACGGTGAGGGCGATCCCATGGAAGTGGATCATTGGTTGCTCGAGATCAGGCAGGTATTGGATACTCTAGAGATCGGAGAAGATAAATTGCGGATCTCATTTGCTACATACCAGTTGATCGGAAAGGCTAGTCAGTGGTGGAGTTCTATTCTTGAGATGCGTCGTGCCAGCTTGCTTGCCAGTAGAGATGCCGATCCACAGGCTATTTTTGATCCTGTTTGTGGGATGACTTGGGCTAATTTTCAGGCTGTCTTTGAGGGACATTTTTTCCAGAGAGTTTCAGGGAACAGTTATGTGAGCAGTTCGAGCGATTGGAGCAGGGGACGATGACTGTGTCCCAGTATGCCACGCGATTTCAGGCATTGTCACAATTTGCGACTGATTTGGTGAGTACAGAGGAGAGGAAGTGCAAGCGCTTCGAGAAGGGTCTTCACTCTTCAGTTCAGCGGCTGATGATGAGCCATCGTATTCGTGTGTTTGCTGATATCGTTGATTGTGCGAGGGCTATTGAGCCGAAGAGGGAGCAGCCAAGAGAGGTAAGGATTTGGGAGCCGCGTCGACAAGTCTCCAATTCAAGTTCATCGTCGGGGATTTTTGGAAGGAAACTCCAGAGGGATCATTCTCGCTTTTCTAGAGGTCGGGGTTCACAAAGTGGTGCGAGTTCAGCGCTAGTTCCGGGGGTATGTCATCGATGTAACCAGCCTGAGCACATTCGGTCGGAGTGCAAGGCCATTGCGTGTTATGATTGTGGTCGGGTGGGCCATATTGCCAGAGACTGTCTGGGGAAGACTAGTGGTCACAGTGAGGTCGGTTCATTACAGCAGCCTCGGAGTGGGCATCCGCGTTCGCATCAGTTAGGACCAGCAGCTTCAGTTCAGGCTTCCCGTGCTGGCGTGGTTGTGACACCTGTCAGACCAGTTCAGCCGTTCCAGCAGAGGGGTGGTTACCACCAGGGCCCGACGACTCACGGCAGAGCTTTTGCCATCTCAGCAACTTTTATTCCTTCCACTTCTCAGCAGCAGCCAGAGACTTCTGTTGTTCGTGGTATGTTCCTTATCTATAATTCGTGGGCTAGCGTTCTTTTCGATTCGGGTGCATCGCATTCCTTCATAGCTGCATCATTCATCCATACATTGGAGCTGGACGTGGACGGCTTGGATCCACCCTTGTTTGTGGATACTCTTGTAGGAGGTCGTGTCCGGTTGGACCGGGTCTGCAAGGATTGCGAGTTGACACTAGAGGACCACCGTTTACTTTCGATTTCATCGTTTTGGGTATGTCCGGGTTTGATCTCATTTTGGGAATGGATTAGTTGTCTACCTTCCATGCCAACATCGACTGCCACCAACGCCGAGTGTGGGTCTTCTCTCCCGAGGGAGTTTATTTCTATGTTTATGGCGATAGGAAAGAGTCAGTCGATTCCTGTTTCTATGATCCCAGAGACCGTGATTCCATCAGTTGTTTGCTTGCCAGTCTCAGCTTAGATGATGATCCTTCATGCCGTGGTGAGTTGCCTTTGGTTGTTTGTGAGTTTCCGGATGTCTTTCCAGAGGAGTTACCAGGTTTGCCGCCTAAGCGAGAGGTGGAATTTTCTATCGACTTGTTGCTTGGTACTTCGCCTATCTCAGTACCACCTTATCGTTTTGCGTCATCCGGGTTGCGAGAGTTAAGGTCTCAGTTGCAGGAGCTTTATGAGTTGGGTTTATTCGCCCTAGTTCTTCTCCGTGGGGTGCTCCAGCGTTGTTCGCTAAAAAGAAGGATGTGTCCTTGAGATTGTGTATCGACTACCGAAAGTTGAACCGTGTTACCGTAAAGAACAAATATCCGATGCCGGGGATTGATGATTTATTTGACCAGCTTCGTGGCTCCACTTGTTTCTCAAAGATTGATTTGCGGTCAGGCAACCATCAGTTGCTTGTTCGGGCAGAAGATATTCCAAAGACAGCGTTTCGTACTCGTTATGGCCACTACGAGTTTGTTGTCATGCCATTCGGATTGACTAATGCTCCAGCGACGTTTGTGGATCTCATGAACCGTATTTTCTGTATTTATCTCGACCATTTCGTGGTAGTGTTTGTTGACGATCTTCTTATTTACTATGCGTCAGAGGAGGAGCACCATGTTCATCTTCGGGTTGTGTTAGAGTTGCTGCGAGAGCACCATCTGTATGCAAAACTCAGCAAATGTGAGTTTTGGCTTCCGGAGGTGAAATTCCTTGGTCATGTTGTATCGCGGGGAGGAGTATTGGTTGATCCTAGTAAGGTTGATGTTGTTTCTTTGTGGCCGCGTCCGCAAAGTGTGTTCGACGTTCGTAGTTTTCTTGGACTTGCGGGTTATTATAGACGCTTCATTTTAGACTTCTCACGATTGGCCGCACGTATGACTCGATTGACCCAAAAGGGTGTTCCCTTTGCGTGGGATGACTCGTGTGAGATGGATTTTGAAGAGCTGAAGAGGCGATTGACTTCGGCACTGATTCTTATAGTACCTGAGAGGGGAGTTGGCTACTCCGTCTATTGTGATGCTTCTCACGACGGTTTGGGTTGTGTTTTGATGCAAGAGGGGAAAGTCGCGGCTTATGGTTCGAGGCAGCTAAAGGTTCATGAGAGAAATTATCCAACGCACGATCTAGAGCTTGCAGCTATCGTATTTGCATTGAAGATATGGAGGAATTATCTGTATGGTGAAAAATTTGAAGTTTGAGCTTGAAGTATCTATTCACGCAGAAGGAGTTGAACTTGTGACAGAGACGGTGGATGGAGCACTTGGAGGACTACGACTTCGAGCTACATTATCATCCGGGTAAGGCTAACATTGTTGCCGATGTGTTGAGCCGAAAATCATGTCATCTTGCTAGTCTAGTTGTGCATGATTGGAGGTCTATGGAGGACTTGGGACCGTTTGTGTTGCATGCCGAGGAGGTTGGTGAGCAAGCCACGTTGTGAATCTTTTGATCCATTCGGAGCTATCACGTTGGGTTATTGAGGCACAAGCCGACGATTCAGAGGCTGCCTAATTTCGAGCAAAGTTTCTTAGTGGAGATGCGCGTCAGTGATGGATGATCCACGTCGATACCAGTTTGCGCTTTTGTGGTCGGTTATTTATTCCCTCGTCCTTCCGTGGAGGCGTTCTTCATGAATTCCATCATTCGCCATTAGCCATTCATCCTGGAGGCACGAAGATGTATCACGATCTTAGACGTCAGTTTTGGTGGCCGGGAATGAAGAGAGATGTAACCGTGTTCGTCTCCAAATGCCTTACTTGCCAGCAAGTGAAGGCCGAGCATCAGCACCCTATCGGTTTGCTTCAGTTGTTGCCTATTGCCAAGTGGAAATGGGAGCACGTGACGATGGATTTTGCTTCAGGTTTTCCTAGATCGTCGGATGGTCAGGACGCTATTTGGATCATTGTTGACTGTTTGACGAAGACTGCTCATTTTCTGCCGATTCGGGTTGCTCAGTCTATCGATTCATGGAGTCGGTTGTATGTTCTGGCGATCATTCGACTTCACGGAGTTCCGTCTTCTATCGTATCCGTCAGAGATCCTCGATTCACTTCGCGCTTTTGGCGCAGTTTGCAGGCTTCTCTTGGTTCGAAGCTTATGTTCAGTACCGCTTTTCATCCTCAGACCGACGGTCAGTCAGAGCGTACGATACAGATTTTGGAGGATATGATGCGAGCTTGCGTATTAGACTTTCATGGGAGTTGGGTAGATCACTTGCCTTTGATCGAGTTCGCTTACAACAACAGTTTTCATTCGAGTATTGGTATGGCACCTTTCGAGGCTTTGTATGGTAGGCCGTGTAGATCCCCCGTTTGTTGGTTAGACGTGGGTGAGTCCGCTATTGTTGGGCCAGAGATGACTCAGCAGATTACCGAGCAGATTAAGACGATTCGCCAGAGATTACTTACCGCTCAGAGTCGCTATTAAAGTTATGCCGATAGACGTCGTACTCCTTTATCGTTCGAGGTTGGTGACCATGTGTTTCTTAAAGTTTCGCCTCGTCGTGGCATTTTGCATTTTGGGAATAAGGGAAAGTTGACGCCGCGTTTCATTGGGCCGTTTGATATCATCGAAAGGATTGGGGAGGTCGCATACCGAATTGCTTTGTCGTCCAATATTTCCAATGTTCACGACATTTTTCATATTTCTATGTTGCGTAAGTACGATCCGGATCCGTCGCATGTTATCGATTGGTCAAATGTGGAGTTGGAAGCTGACGTGTCTTACGAAGAAAAGCCTATATGCATTCTTGATTCACGAGAGCAAGTGCTACGTGGGAAGACAATCCCTTTGTTGAAAGTGTTGTGGAGCAATCATGGTACGGAAGAGGCGACGTGGGAGCGAGAAGACGAGATTCGTAGCAAGTATCCGAAACTGTTTTGATTTATGTTTGTTCGAGTCGAGCTTGTATTATCTTTTGTACTCTTACCTTAGGAAATTCCGGGGACGAAATTCTTTTAAGGTGGTTGATATGTAATGACCCGTATTTTATAAAGTATTTTCGAAATTTAAACCTTCCTTTTTGTTTAATCTAGGAATCTCGATTTGTTTTTGTCTTAAAATCTTATTGCGATTCTAAGGTGGTTGATCCTAGAATATGGTAGAGAATTCGATTATGAATCCAACGAGACTTGAATCATGTCAATCGGAGTTTGGATGAAGGAGTTAGGCTCAAAACCATTTCGATAGAAATTTTTAGGAAAATTCTGAGCCTAGCGCAACCAGTTGTGCGATTTTGTGGCATAACCGGTTACGCTTGCGTGTCTGCAAGAAAGTAGGCGAACTACCGCGAGTAGAGTAACCGGTAGCGCTACTGGTCGTAACCGGTTATAGTTGTGCGAACATCAGTTTTCCAGAATTTTAAGTGGGGTCATTTTGGTCATTCCTAACTCATTCCACTCATCCTTATACACGATTTTAGACCTAAAATGTGTTCATAACATATTTGCACACTCTCTCTACCTCCCTACACTCTCCCTCTTCAAGAAGCTCTACCTTCTCACTAGATTCCTCTTGAATCTAGCAATCCCCTCGAGTTTTTCCAAGCAGAAAGAGTGTTCTACACATCAAAGGGCTATCCAACTAGCCACACAGCTTCGTCATCCACCAACGCCGGATTTCTAGGGTTTGTTCAAAGCTCATTTGAGGTAGGAAATGTTTATTTCTTAACTTGTTCTTGATTGTGCTTCTCCCTCTACCCTTGTGTAAGTCTTTAAAATCCGTCAATTTCATGCCTAGCCATAAAATTGTAAAATTGTTCTAGTGTTTGGGTTTGGTTCTTCAAATTGGTTGAGGGTTTATGTGTCTCATGTGTTTAATTGCATTTCCTTGGACTCAATTTCATGTTTAAGCATTTTGGGAGAAAATTCCCAAATTTGGGAAAAAACCTAACTTTCATAAATTAGGGCTTTTTGGTAAATTGGTTGTCACATGGTTAAATTGAGTATGTCTTCATGCAATCGTACATAGTTCATGTAGAATTGATGAGTTGGGCACATTGGTCATGTGTGGAAATTCATAAGATTTCATGTTGGATTGATTGTGGTATCGATGAGTCATGCATGGAATTAATTGAAATCAATGACATTGTCATTCATGCAATTGGGCATCATTGGTGTGTGTTGATGCATGTAGTATATGATTCATGTATGTTAGTCA